>JAFIRS010003365.1:0-139934 GCA_018342105.1 Gonioctena quinquepunctata | reverse complement strand
ATCAAATAGTTTTGAACTTGAGTTGACCTCTTCTCAACGCCTCTGCCTCTGGTTTTATGATTTCATTCGGCAATAATACAGAGGTGTCTGGACAATGGAAAAAAATAGGTAGTATTAATATTCTGGGATGACCTTAGGAATGAGCACATGAATTAGCCATCTTACATCTTTTCTGTTATTTTCGCAACATATCTCTTAGCTTTTCCTTTGCTGTCTTAAGTTACACTAAAATGAAATCATTGACTTCGTAATTTGTGAGTTCAGGCTTTTCAGTTGCATTATCAGTCATATCATTATTATCTACTCCGTCGTCGGTTCAATATTTTCTTTATCAGATATATCCATCAATTCACCAATATCTTCATGTTCAATATTTTCTAGATCGGTCATCCGAACTGTCATCCATTGGTTTGAATTTTTTCTCACTTTCCAAGGAGTTATTTCGTTTTAAGTTTACTTTTTTGACTGTTTTAGTCTTTTTTTATCTCTTCAATCTGTCGCCTATTTTGTTACGATATCACCTGCCTGATTATACTTCAAGTTTATTTCTTCTTCCTACAGAAAATGGTCCAGCACGACCGAATCTGTTGTTTTCAAACACTTCTTCAAGGGAAGCGGATATTCGTGCTTCAGCGACCTCTTCAGCCATGATTTCCTTGCGCTATATTGAGTATTTTTGTCTATCAGAGGGACCAAACCTGTTGCTGAGAACCCTGATTTGATGTTAGTTTCTTTGTTAGCTTCTACATCAGCCAATGCTCGCTTCAGAAGGCGAGGAAAATGGTCCTTCCTGATGACTCTATGGTGTTTCTTCCAGTTACGAAAATTTTTCGCCAAGCCCTTTTCAGTGGTCGTAAACATGAAACTTCAAAGGCTGTGTTAGATGTGTCCTATTTGGTGGTAATAGTATGAAACATATTTGGTTCTCCTGGCATTCATTCATCACATATGTGGCTTGCTAAATTATCCCCAATTATCTCTTTTGGTCCTGGTAGTAGTGACTTACAGTAGGCCAGAATTATAGGAAACAATCATTAAAAATCGTTGGATCGAACAACCTGATTTGGAACGATTATATCTGGCTCCATCTGGACCAAATTCAGTCCAAGTAGACCATAAATTGTCAGCCGTATATACAATATATGGCGACGCCGTACATGCGAACATTACGGATGTCGCAGCCTTGAATGAATCCATGATTTTCTCTGCTCTCTTACTTTCTTTTCGGACAATGATTTTCACCCTTCCAGGGTCATCGGTGAAATTAGTCTCGTCATAATTTATGAATCCTTCGGGAGAAACGTCATCAATATTTTGGGTCAGGTTGTCGAAAAATTTGTTAATGACCTCATAATTAACTGCAGCTCTACTCTCTCCAATGGACTGAAAAAATCTATTTGAAAGTTCAGTATGTCTTCGAAGAAAATTATTCAACCAGCTCTCTCCAGGCCTATGGTCTTTGAGTTTGAGAATCGTGGTTCCAGATCTGGCTGAATAACTTCAGCCAAATCTTGTTTCTCGAATGGAAAACCCCATTCTGCTGCAACACTAAGACCATCACAGATGATTTTCTCTTCTTGTTCTGATAAGATTGTTGGACATCCTGGACTTTTCATGTGGAGTCCTCTCACTTTTCTGCTCAGAGTGGCGCAACAGGAATATTAAACCTTTCTGAAAGTGCAATAAGAGTGACCTATCTATCCTCCCTGTACAATCGTGAAGCCTTCTGAACGGTTTCCTGGTCATAATTCCTAAAATCCCTGGCTTCCAGGCGTCTTTTATAGGATCGCACCATTCTTTCAGGTTAACCCTGAAAAACTCAAAAAAAATATGTGTGCGCCCCTGCGCTTCCAAAGGATTCTTCGAATAAATGAGGTTGAGAAGTTACCAACATACCAGCATACCAACAAAAAAATAATGACATTGTTCCGATCCCAAAAACTCATCTACACATTCAAAAGTATTCGCACTACAAAAAACTCGATTTTTCTCACCTAATTTAATAAATTTGTGTCACCCAAACTAGAAATCCAGCAACTCATCCTAGTAAACAACGTGCATGTGGATACCATCAGCTGTATACCCATCGAATATTTTGGTTCTACTACTAATAGTTAGATGTCAGTACATTTTAACATATCATTGCGCATGAATTTATCAAGTTGCCCCGGGATTTCAAGTAAACCCCATTTCACGGTACTGTAGATGATATTTCTGGGTAGTGAAATATTTTCAACTTGATATGCAGCCATTATTGATCATGCCCGTTCTGCCGGATGTTTTTCCAACTATACAATGTATGCCAAAATCCACAACCAACTCTCTTATTTCAAAAAAGAACCTTACATTTTTATAAAGTTTTAGGCTTTTTCAATGTCCCCAATTATATCATGTTATCTGTGACAATTTTCTAATTTTCAATGTTTTCTTGAGAAAATCACCAAATTGATATTTTGAGGATTTTTGTTGTTTTAGAATGTACCCTTCCTTTATTGAAGAATGTGGATGGGTTCAGGAGATAATATTTAAATTCAATCGAGAAAACTGTTCTTGAAACAAGTTGATCTCCCATCACACCAAAATTTACCTTTGAATCAAGAGGTATCAAGTTAGTTCCAGTTGAGAACGTATTACCATAATCTGGGGATATTTTTGTTATAATTGCTACATACTACAAGCATTGTATATAGACTAACATACAATGCTACAAGTGATGTTTATGTGGAATCAAGGAAATTTTTCACTTTCTATTTCTACACTTCATATGGAAAATATCTTCTTGAATATATTCATAGTTACTTTCAGAAGAGTCTTTCCCAAAAAATGTCTGTAAAGCATCGTTTTTATACAATTATATTATTTAGAATAATCTGAAAACTTTGTTCACTTATTGCATTTTGTATGTATAAATATAAATATATATATATATATATATATATATATATATATATATATATATATATATATATAAATATAAACAGTGGGGAATAACGGGGATCTTTAATTAGCCCAAGTGTTGAATTATGAAAAACTCCTTAATACGTTGGACCTAGCTTTTGTTTCAATTTTGAAACTCCTTCAGGGTCCTAAAATATGTAAATTACATTATTGAGAAAAAATACTTGAAATGAAGGAAGAACCTACAGTAATATGAGTGGTTGATTGATAAACATTAACTTAAAAAAAAACGTAAAATATATGTAAACATTTGTCGGAATGGTGTTATAGTTCTGACGTTTCAAGTGACATTGAAGGATTTGAAATTACTACCTATGATTAATCGTCAGAAAATATAAAATATGTAGTGGGTGTGTTGATTTTTATATCATATCCTTTGAGAATCATCAGTTTCAATCCATTTGTAAAAGATAACTGTAGCTTTTGCTAAGATTTTCGATATCTGTTTTTTGTTCATATTTTTATTGGATTTATTAATTTCAATCATTTCACTAAATAATCTTTTAGATAAATTTTTTTCTGAATGTAAAACTTGTGCTTCCTCGAATGATATTTTATGGCCTATTTCAATAGCATGTTGAGCTATTGCACATGACTTCTTGTTTAGTCTTATATCACTTCTGTGAGAGATAATACGGTTGTTTAAAGTTCTCTTTCGCGAATATCTCAAAAACTATTGCAAATATCTTAAATCGAAAAAAAAAGTTCTCAAAGAGTAGTAAATTTCCGAGAAAAGTCTTACTTCCCGGAACTTACCACAAATATTTATCATTTTAATTGAGAGGTGAAAATGGGGCTGAAAACGAATGATGTGGCTTTCGCGCGCACCGCACTATTCGTTCACGCAAAGAAAAAATGTTGTAACCCATCAAATATTAATATTAAGGAACAAAACAATTTATATACCATTCGGATACATGAATAAACAATTATCCGTAAAAAAAGAATCCGCAATCTTTCTATTAGTTGTGCTTCTGTTAATTGAGTTATTTCAACAAGTTGAAAATCAACATGAAAACCCTGATAATTTTTTTTAGAAAAGATACCTTTTGAAAAAATTTAAAAAAAAATATATTTCCCACCTTTTTATCAACAATTGAAGGCATTAAAATAAAAAGCTCGCATGAAGTTATATTTTTTTTAATATCCCGATCATTTCTTCTTCTTGTAATTTTTTGAATTTTTTATGAGTTTTTTGTTGTGGAATCAAATTATTGATGAAAATGATGATTTAAAAAACGCATTTGCGTTAATATCAATATTAAGGAAACTTTTCCTTGAAACATTATTTCTATTGCTCTTTCATATTCTGAAAGAAAAAATCTATATGTTTATTTAATAAACAATTTATTGAACATAAATGGATTTCCGCACAATATTTTTTGCAGATTTTTTTTTCTATTTTTTATATAATTTTAAATATTTTCGTCTACCTAATCTTTTCGTTGTTTTTTATTTTTTCATTATTGTAGTTGAATTAACTTATGACAATTGAAGATACGACAAAAAACTTTCAAGTCTTTCTCATTCTCCATTTAACAATAAATAACTTGGGTTCTGTGCCGAAGCACTAACTCGATTGTTAATGAATATACCTCGAATTTTTTTTTTTTTTAATTTCAAATTTAAATTTCTTATAAAGTATTGAAGCTACGATAAAATCCACTTGGAGCCTTTTTATACACCGTGAAATAATTATTAAATCGAGCTAAAACATTGGTGACACCTGCTCCATGAATAGCAGTAGGAGATTTAAGCCGGTTCTGGATCTCCCCCCACCACTTATGACCTTGACCCCCCCAACGCACGCCCCTGACCTTGAGAAGGGTGTTTGGCTGCGTGTGTAAGTGTATCGTTTAACCTTGAAGTGACCTTGAGATGTGGCGGTGTATAACGCACGCCCCTGACCTTGAGAAGGGGGTTCAGCTATGTGTGTAAGTGTATCGTTAACCTTGAAGTGACCTTGAGAGGACATTGCATATAATTCAAGGTGAGGCTGTCTCATATGGAGTCTGACATTGAAGGGTAACTCAGGGTCGAGTGGATGGATAACAGTGGGAGGGCAGAAGGCGCATAGTCGTACGTGATCGTGTGTTCACCTTGAGACGCCCTTGAGCATTGGTGGAGAGTGCATATCGTTCTAGACACACTTCACCTTGGGATGACCTTGAGCATTGGGAGAGAGTGCATATCGCTCTAGACTCCCTTCACCTTGAGACGACCTTGAGCATATCGTTTATCCCACATTCGATCTTGTATGACATTGAGTTGAGATCTGTGAACGGGTAAACATTTTCAAGGTGACCTTCACACGAATCCACTCTGACGTTGTTTCAAGGTCGAGTCGGTGGAACTAAACGGAGTGTGACCTTCATATTTATATAGGGTGGGGATTTTGTCCCTTATAAAATGCTTGAAGACATTGTTGAGAAATCATAAGTTGAATATATTCATTAGAGTGAATACAGAGTACGAGAAGTTTCTCAATTCAGTGAGTGTATTTTTATAAGGTGAAATAATCTATATTTTTTCATACAGTCTTACTATGTCTTTTCTTCCAAAAGTTGTGGATTTGAAGAGAATCAATTCTTCAATAATTGAAAAGAGGGTGGGAGCTTTTGAACAAAGACCAATATCATCATTACCCATCGGTAAAGCTTTCAACATAATTGGTATGACGATTTGTATAACCCGATATGGGAGATCTATTCTGATGACATTACGTGATGATAATGATACTTTATTCAAATCATGGTTGTCAAAAAGTATTTCGGATGAATTCAATGCGGACGATGTCAGTTAAATGCTGAGATTTCAATATACAAATAATATTGTTTATATGTTAATAGTTAGGATATAGTGATTTTATGTTGAATATAGATATTTCTCCATTAAAAAATAACATTCAGTGTAGAAGTACTATATTTGGAGCATCACATTTTTTCTCATGTAAGTGAAATTATTTGAATATCAATAGAATATATTAACAATTCTTTTTTTCGTTTCAGTTTTCAATATGTGGATGCATTACTCGAGTCAATGTTGGACGGAAGCCGTGGACATCAATACAGCCATCGAGAGATTGAACTCCTACTTGAATGCTTTGAGTCAAGATGTCCTCCATGCTACAGTCTATGATTTGAATGTTTGCTTCGATGAAGATGAAATCCAAAGATGTGCACATTTATCCGAGAAGTACGTCAAGGGTACAATACTTTGTGAGGAATTCAGTCAAGGAGCCTTGAACTTGCAACAATTCTGTGAAGAAATGATCAAATGATCTGGAAGGATTCCTCCACACCCTTTCACCATTCCTACCTGATGACATCATCGAGAAATATCAACTATATGATGAACATGATGATATTTGATATGAAATAAAACATATATTTACAAAATCGTGTTTATTTACTTTTCCATTACACATATACAATTGATAATTGAATACAATATAGATTTAATTAATGTAAAAAAAAATATAATTCAAGTTTTACTCAATATGAATTACGAACAGAACCATCCAACGCATTGTAAGTCAAGAAGTTGTCGTGTATAATAAGTGCATAGACTTTGGTGTTGGCTGGAAATTTAGTTTTTCTTGTTTCGAACTCCAGCTTGATATCCACTGTAGATGATTTTGTAGCATTCGGTTGATGTAAACAATCAATGATGAACAGGGGATTCTGTTGAAATGCTTCAAGGTCCATAAGAGGTTCGCTCATATCTTTGTCATAATAACTACGTTGAAAGTCCTCATATGCATAGTAAGCTGAAGAGAATAGTTTTCTATCAAAGTCCAGATTCCAACGCTCATATGGGTAGACTTCAGAGTTCAAGTAAGCTGAAGAGAATAGTGAAAACCAATAATTATGAAGCGAGGTGTTTCCAAAGTGTTGGTTGTTTTATTGCCCATATGTCGAAGATGTGCTACGCAATGAGGGTAATTCATAAAGATCCCACATACGATAAGCCAACTTGATTTTTGAATTCAGACCACTCTTATTTATTCTACTGAATAATTTGAGCTTCTGCTTGTCATCGGGCACAACATGTTTTATTTTCCATTCAATCTTTGTAATTTCCAAAGAGGCATCAACTTCTCCAATATATGAATTCTTGAATGAGCGAGCTATAATCAAAATCAGTTCTTGTTTTGCATTAAGAATGCTCTTCTTATAATCCTCGGCAAAACCCATCAAATATTTGAGAGGAAGTTTTCCACTGAATAAATGACTGGATGCATCAATGATGTGTTGTTTTGTGTCGGAAAGTCCCCATCCAGTTGTCAAAAGCATGTGAGAGTGTGATTGACCAAATGAAACCATATTCTTCATTGTGGATGTTATGCCTGGTTTTCGAACAACGGCAACTTGCTCACCACCCATTTCATAGCGGATCTCATCGAAGAGGAATGCCAAAGCATTGTTGGAAAGATAGCATACTTTGTTCCTTCTTTGAATGAATTTTCCTCAATGTAAATGAAGCTGTCGGCAATGTCCAGTATTACATCTTGATTGTTGATTGCAATTCGAATTTCATCTGAATTCTTGAACAATGGTGATCCGTACGGCTTATAGGTATGCTCGTGCAGACTTATGAGAGAATGATCGACCACTGGTTCATTGAAAATATTCAACTTGTCACTGTTTGCTTCGAGTACCATTTTATTGTCGAGTTCTGAGTCCAATAGATTTTAGAAAATTAAGATCTCTCGCTGACAATGTATGTCTTTGCCGTTCAGCATACACTTGTGGAATGACCTTCTTCCTGGCAAAACTTTTCTTTTTGACGATATTTGATGGAAGACGATCTTTGTTTGGTGAAAATATTTCGTATTCACTGTTTTGTCGTTTGTTGTAGCAAAAACCCATTACATTCGTTATTGTAATTTCTTCAATTCCAATATGATAACTATTTCTTCCACACTACCGAAATCAATGAGATTATTTCGATGATCCAATATGCGCAGAGTGATGTTGTCGATGAACTGACGTCCTTCCGGGCTGATGGGCATATAAATAATGTTGTTTGGCTCTTTGTTATATTATAACCGGCTCGACATCAACATAAAAATGAAAAAGAATATGATTCTCTTCGTCATTTATGTATGATCCTGAAATGATATTGCAATCCAATCGAATGAGTCTCACGGGTACAATATTCACAGGATATGTAGATTCATGCATGCGATTCGCACTGAATTCTTTTCTCTCGAATCCCAATAGGGATGCTATCGAGTTTTTATGTCTCAGGTCCACCATATACTTTGATTGCATCATACATTTGAATGTATTATTGTTTGCTCGGAGGCTGAACAATTCATCCAATGTGGTGTCATCATGTTTCGCGCCATGAAATACGTTTTTTGGCCAATTCAAATTCTCGTTGGATAACAGCTATTTATTTCTTACTGAGTGTAGTTTCCTCTAAAGGGATGGCAACAGTGATCAAGTTGTTCTTTTCCGTGATGTTGTGGATTGTGTTGCATCCATAGAATCCCAAAAGCCCCAATCCATAACGGCTATTCTTATCCAGCTCAATGGGTGGGTAGAAGTCTGCACTCAAGACACTGGATCCAACAGCTTGTAGCTCGAACTTTCGTGACATGACTGATTGCATTCATATGATAACAAATCATTTTATTGCTGTTCACAACACATGTGATATAATTTTCTTCGTTTCCTCGGTGGCATTGTGTGTCCCAATTCAACTTGATTGTTATTGGCGCCAATATTACAATCATCGATGGTGCAATAACAGCAAAATAGTTTTCGAGGTATGGGTCCGTCATTCACATCACTGGAATTTGATGTTCCAACTTCATTGTCCATATGATGTTCATACAATTTATATTTTAAAATATTTCATTCCATATTTGAAGGTGTTTGGGAAGATGTTCATAGCAATATTTATATTTTAAAATATCAATATCCTCTTGAAGTGCCCCATTCTCTTAATAGCCTCTCGATCCATTTCTGGTGTGAAATCCATTTTAGCTTTTTTCTGGTGATTGGAAGAGAGAGAAACTTCAAGCATAAGTGTCCACACACAACTGTATTGTATTTCTGCTCACGTTCATAGTTATACATAATTTTTTCGACTGCATGTGTACCTTTCCGGAAGTAATGGACCAACTCCACTGGTGGGGTAAATCTCCAAACTGTCGAAATATGTTGCAACTCTTCCAATTTTCCTGTATGCCACCCAATGTGTTCCTCGACCGCTGAATCCATCCAAATTGATGATGGCTGTTTCATGATTACATGGTCCTGAGGCTGGCAAATTATCACGCATGAACACCCCACGAAAATGTGGAATTTTCAATTGTTTGGCATAATATGTAAGATCTATATCTGTGAGAGGTTTAAGAGGTAGGGCATCAATTAGTTTTTTGATGTATATGGTTTGAGGTAGATACCGAGACCTTTGCGATATGGTTTCAAGAATATACCACTACCCTTTTTATCAATTAGCTTTTAGATGTGTATGTTTCAAGTTAGGCATAATATGTAGAAATGATGTTTTACCTCTTCAGATCATTCCTGCTCGCACTTGCTGAATTTATAGCTCTGCTTATACCTGCAGCAGCACCGGCCAAACTACCCAATGCAGACAATCCGGCAAAATTGGTATCAATGGTAAAATTCCACCAACTTTCGGAATAGGTATTATGCGAGGTGTGCGAATTTTTTCTTTCCGCCTGCTGCCTTCAAATATTTACGTGCTGCTTTCAATGCCATTGTTGTGGCCATCTTTCTGTTGTTTGTCACGAATTGATTACCTCCAGCTTTATGTAATTCATCCCGAACTTTTCGTACAATTCCTGCTCCGAATGCTACTTTTCTGATTTTATTTCGTCCATTTTTCTTCGATTTATTTTTTCTCCTTCGCTTGACATTGTCTACATTACAACCCATACCGAAACGCCTTTTTTGCCTTCATTATGTTGGTGACGAGTAGAGCGGCTGCTCTCTCACGAATGCTTGCGTCCTTCGATTTGACCCTATCCCAAGCACTGTATTCAAGTTGTTTATCTGCTTTATGTCTAGCTTCAATATCGTCGAGATTCTCCGAGTATTGAATGTCGTGTGTTTTACAGGCCCTATCTAATTTATTGATGCCTGGATCGTTGCGTGCCAATCGTTTTTGTAATTTAGTTCCGGGTCCACAATATTGATATCCTCCAGGTAAATGCAATTCAAACGGCAATTTATTTATTAAAGAATTTACAAATCCTCGACCTTTTTTTTATTATTCGATCTGTTGTTTTACGTCTGCTCCGTGTGGTGGTAGACATTTAAATGAAACATATCTCACACATCTTGCTTTAATAAGTGTCGAACCGTCAAACAATGCGCATTGTCAAGCAAAAAGAAGAGTTTGCAGTAGATAATTTGGATGCGAAAATCGGGACTGGATTAAATGGGACGAACTCATTGAGACATGGCCCACTACTTCCATCATCTGTTCGCTCGCTAATCATCGGTCCGTCAAATTGTGGAAAGACAAATGCCATGATATCTCTACTGACACATCCACAAGGATTGCGATTTGCAAATGTTTATCTCTATTCAAAGTCATTGAATCAACCGAAATATGAATACTTGCACAATGTGTTAGCGCCAATAAAAGGATTGGGCTTTTTCACATTCAGTAATAATGCAGACATTGTGCAACCCTCTGATGCCAAACCAAATTCAGTTTTCATTTTTGATGATGTGATTTGTGAAAAGCAGGATATTATCCGATCATATTTCTGTATGGGACGCCACAAAGATGTTGATTGCTTCTATCTTGCACAGACCTATTCACGAGTTCCCAAACAGTTGGTTCGTGATAATACCAACTTCATCATCATATTCAAGCAAGATGAAACGAATTTACATCACATTTTTTCCGATCACGTCTCACCTGATGTAACATTCAAAGAATTTCAAATGATGTGTACGAAATGTTGGAACGATGAATATGGATTCCTAGTCATCGATAAAGATAGAAAGTTACAGGATGGACGATATCGCAAAGGATTCGACAACTTCATATATCCTTGATATGTCAATTTAAAAATACTCAAACGTTCATTGAACTTCAGTGAGATCACTTCAATATAAGTGGTGGTGTGTCAAGAATTGGAAATAATGAACATTTCGAGAGATGAATGTGCAGAAGCTGAAATGGTTACGAAACGTCAACTAGTTGAAGCGACGGAGGCTGTACGACAAAAATTTTGTCTATCAAAAGTGGAAATATGGAGGACAAGATGGCACTTGAAAAATTGTATGATCCTATAACAAAACCACTCAATGTACTTTCTTCTGCAGCTACTGTGAAACCACCTACATCTTTCATAAAACCGCTCCATCCCAATGAGCACTCCAATTGAAAACAACATTCTTTCAGTAGTGATGTATCATTGTCAGACATTGAGAATGAAACCATCAAAGATGGAAGAATGGCAGCAACTACATTATTCGAAACACCCTCTTCATCGTCAATGGTTCAACAAATTTGGAATCGTCCAGTGTTGACAATATTAAGAAATTGGGGAACACGTGAAAAATCTTTGAGGGACACAATGCATATGATACAAATTATGGTATACGAGTAGAACCTTCAACAAAAAAATTACTCATGGGAAATCTAGAAGTACGCTTTGGTGGTGGCAACATTTCCTTTGGGATGGGGCAATACAAGTACGTCAATTTCCTGGCAGTTCAGATTTATATAACTTGATATTCCTCAAGGAACCTCCTGCTGTAGATGATGGGAGAATACAACACACTTATGTTGAAATACTGATCTAACAAAAGCATTGTACAAGAAGAATCAGGTGCAAAATGGAATAAAATATAGAAAATCTAAGAAATATCAAGGATCATAAAACCGCTATTGAAATCAGTCAATGATATAAGTAGTGGCAAAGGGATGAAACGAATGAAATTGCAGAAAGTGTTTACATCAAAACACAAACTATGTATATTGGAATAAGCCTAAAGAATTAGTGGATCGTTTACGATTGCTCATTGATCGAAAGCGTCTGGACACACAGGTCATGATAATGAGATAATATCGATAATAGAAGAGCTCCGCGAAGAAGGCATTATATATTGATTGATGCAGCTATTGTGAAGCATCAGTATGGCTAGTAATGTCAAACGACAAGTTGTTGATGAGTTACACAAGCCGGCTCGTCGTAACTATCCAGAGAAGATTTACCGTCGTTAAAGGACTAGAGATTTATGGCAAATTGATCTCGCTGAATTTCAACCTTATGCCAAAATTAATAAAGCTAATCGTTATATTTTGGTGGTTATCGATTGTTATTCCAAATATCTATGGACAAAGCCAGTCAAGGCAAAGACTGGGATAGCAGTAACTAATGCTATGAAAATGATATTAAAAGACGCCACGTATTCTCCAAAACACATACAAAGCGATCACGGGAAAGAATTTTACAATAGACATTTTTCATCATTGATGGAGCGAAAAAAAATCAAACATTATTCGACATTTAGCACTATGAAGGCAGCCATAGCAGAGAGAGCAATTCGAACGATAAAACCTGATCTACAAAGAGTTTTCAGTAAACGGAAATCACAAATGGTTAGATATCCTTCCAATTATAACGAAGAAATATAACAATAAAGTACATCGTACAATAGGTATGAGACCGATTGATGTGACAGCCACTACAAAGCTCAAAATAATTACCAAGAAGTATAAGAGAAAAAAAATTAAAAAAATCAAGCCAAAATATCGAGTGAATGATATAATGAGAATTTCCAAATTTAAGCAACACTTTGACAAGGGTTATGAACCCAATTTCACCACGGAATTATTTAAAATTGTAAAAGTCAACAGTACATATCCTCCGACTTACATTCTTGAAGATATGGAGAAGAATCCCATTCAAGGTTCCTTTTATGAGCCAGAATTACAGAAAACAAGAAATCCTGATGTATCCCCTCATCGAAAAGATATTGAAGAGAAAAGAAAATGAAAGTTTATATAAAATGGCTTGGTTTTCCAAATGAAAAAATTTTTTGGTTTGATAAAATGCAATTGTTTAGCATTCAATATTTCTATTTGATTGAAATAAAAAAGTATATAGTAAACTATGTTTTATTATCACATTGAACAAAAAAAATTATGAAGTGGGTGCATTCCAACACCACTTCCTCTCGACTTTATCATATAAAAAATACATATACACATACATCAATGAAACAAATGAGCAGTCTAATCAGTATCACTTCCCAAATGTTTGTCCAGTTCTTTGCGCCAGTCGTTGTAAATGGTTGTCATTTCATCATATAAATGACTGGCTTTCCGCACATCCATTTCAAGCTTCCTTCGAAGACTGCTATTAGTGTGACGATCTGCCTGTTCTTTGAGCTTGATGGCATCAGATTGATTGCGCAACTTCACTATTTCTGCCTCCATTGTAGCAATAGTCTCATCCAATTTTGCGCCGCTTCCAACTCTCCATCCAGATCCTTATCCTCTTGCTCCAATTTGGCTGATGGCATCATTACCATTGATCAAGTCACGCTTCGCTTTTCTTTGACTCGTACATTTGCAATGACGTCAACGAAGCTAGGGAATCTTTGGTTTTCGATGACGCACTTTTTTGGATTTTCCTTTGGCCTTGATGATGTGCACGCCACTGAGTCGTTCAGAGAAGACTTCGATGTTGTGGGAAGATCAATGGAGCTCTCCTCTTCCGCTTGGTTGGTCCGACAACTTGAACATCTTCTAGAATGTGGATCACAGGTGGAGAGATGGGCGGCAATAATTGGGAAAATGATATATCTGCTGAAATATCTGCTAATTGACTTCGAGGCACCTCCGTTGCATCCATCAAAATATATTGGTCCATATTGAAGTCCAAGTCTACGTCTTTCGATACTGCTCCATCACCACAATCAGCAAGTAATTTAGCCAAAATGCTGCTGTCATCGGAATTCATGACAATTAATTCGTAAATGGAACTTGTAGTGACGAAAACAACTGATTTTGCACACAAAACTTGAGTTAAGGAGTGAAGAAAACAATTGATGTTGATGTAGAAACTCTGCACTTTATATATATATATTCATCTCCCTCTCTCATTCGCGCATGCCTAGTAAATCGGACTCTTCTGCGTCGTCGCCTCCATCTGATTCTTAGGATTTGAAAGTTACATGTGTAGCTGACTCAAAAAACCAAGGTCATCAGTGGAGATGTCTCTTGTTGATATAGTTGTAATATTCCCATTCGTACTTTGTGAGCTGAATGATCAACACAGTGAACAATATGAAGAGGGTGACTTTAATGAAAATATGAATACCATTCACTATATAGTAGCATGGAATTTTGCTCACAGACATGCAAGAAATGTGTATTGGGAATATGTAGCAATTGATCGAATGAGATTCCAGAGGAGAATACGTGAATCTGCAAACATAATTGATCAAATATTGAAGTTACACATAGACAAAATATAAAAAGTCAAAGATTTTGCGATTGAATAATGCTTGGAATGATAGACGGATGATCATTATGATATAATGGAATTAAAAAATTGTAATGAAATATTGATATTGCCCCAGCTGCAGCAATATCACGTGCACATCAATCACATAATGATATGTAGGCACTTTATCCCTTTCATGCACAAATACAAAAACATTATTAATTGCTTCATCATTACCGCCTAATTGTTTCACTACTTCTCCCATCTCACCGATTTCGTCGTTCACAAGTACTTAGTCACAATACTATAATAGAACCACAAATTAATTTATAGTATTTTATATGTATCATTGCTAATAAACTCATATACGTTATCATGTTTCATTAAAAAGTGTTCACTATACCAATGTACATAATCAAAGATTTATCAGCATTATAAAACATATAATTCTTCCGTTGTAATGTGAATGAAGCATTATTAACTAAACACAAGCATAGAACGTTGAAAAAGCTAATTTCGACACTTTAGCTCATATTATATTAGATTATGTAGCATATGGATTATACATGTATATAGTGTCCGAAAACATGGCGAAGTTCTTCTTCCAAGGGCATTTACAAATGGCGGAAGTTACAAACATTACAAAATATTTTCTAGAACACTTAATTACAACACAATTCTGTTGCAACTTCCATTAGAGAGATGTCGCAGGCATTCACTTTTGCAGAAGTGACAAACCAGTTGCCCTAAACTATACCAAAATTGTACTTTATGGGCCGAATAAAAATTTTATAATGTCAGGAGTTCCGTGGTCGAGCGTGTAAACGCTTAGGACTTCCCTGAGTTGAATTTACTAAATATCCCATATCCCTGCGGAAGGGTGGGTGGGTGTCAGAGAAATGGATATTTATTAAGTTCCAAATCGGGGCAAATTTTTTGGTCGTGCTCCAATTATTTTAATCACATTAATCACGTAGAAATAGCATATCTAGCAAAATTGACAGTTTTATTGGAGAACCGAGTTCGAGCCCCGCAGAAACCAAAAATATTTTTTTTATTTCAATTTCAATTGAATAATCATTATAATTGAATATAACTCCAAATTATTCGTTGTTGTTATTGATTCCTTATTGGCAGCCATTTTTTTGGTTATGAACGATAATACCTACATAATTTTTATTTGAATAATAATAATAATATAAGTTTATTCACAAAATGTTATTATTACAGAATAAACACTAGAATTATTGTTGGAATGGTGACTAAGTCTTCTACCTAAAGTAAATATACTGGCACAAGTCACTAAAGGTTAAAATACTGCAAATTCCTATGAGTATTTGTGACTGAATGTTGGGAAAACTGAACTGAACATTCTGGGAGTATTTTGACAGTGAATGTTGGGAAACATCATTGAAAAAAGGTTTGATATAGAAAAAAAGCAAGTTAGTATACATCTCAATACTTTTTTTATTTATCAATATTCGTAGTTGATAAATATATGCTTTCTACAAATCTTTCGTTTTGAATAGCAAAAGCTAATGAGATCACCAAGTTAGTATACAACTCAAAATACTTCATAGCAATCTACGTCTAGTGTGTGTTCTATTCAATGCTTTCTACAAATCTTTCGTTTTTGAATAGCAAAAGCTAATGAGATCACCAAGTTAGTATACAACTCAAAATACTTCATAGCAATCTACGTCTAGTGTGTGTTCTATTCAACGTTGTGTAATCACTGAGTCGCAATCTTTATTACAAGCTAGAATAACGACTGTAGGTTTCATATCAAATATAACAATGTATCTTTCCAACTGTGCTGAGATAATCATTGAGCACTACAATAAAACAATCTTTCTCAATTCAATTTTTATAATTACAAGCTATAACAAACAATAAAAATTATAATGTAATGATATTTCAATGACAAGTATAAGCGATGCGAAATATTCATTGATTTATAATAGTGTCAATTCAATTTTTATCACACTTCGATATGATAGTTTAAGTAGACATTTGTCTGTTCTTTCATATATATATGGAACTTTTTCGATTGAATTATATCGTCATTGTTTCCATCTTTGGGCCATTTGGTGATTCTTAGAAGTTTGCTCACACATAACATTGTTTAGTGGTAGGGACGATATAGCTTCTTGATTCCCTCATTTAGCTTAATGATGGGCTGATCGAAGAATGCCATTTGCTGAGAAAATCTTTTGTTTTTGAATAGCAAGAGCTTCTCTATATTTATTATTACTCTCAGATTCCAAACAAGAAGGATCAGAAAAGTAAAATTGTTTGATCGGAACCCAGTCTAGCGTGTGTTCTATTCAACGACACATAATCATACATCATAGACGTTTGCTTGCGGTGCATAATGCATAACATTGTTCATTGATGGAATGTTTCGAGGTTAATATTCTCAAAATTACTGTTTAGCTGGCGGTGTGCCCCTGGTTCTTTTTGTGGCATTAACATCTCGCTTGGTTTCTAGTGTGTTGAATCCGAGTTCAAAAGTATTGATATTGCTGAACTACACATCTCGACAATGGTTCTGTTTTGCAGTTTTTAGACATCCAAAATATTATCATAATGACCATCTACCTGCTGCCAATTCTTGGATACCTTTTTCTATTTAACTGACGGAATATCCTTAGTTCCTTCAATACTGACAAAGCATTCAGTATATCAACTCAATCTGATATTTGCGAAGGGAATTCATTTGTTGTACATTTATTGACAGTTTTACTCCTTGCTAACGGGGCATTTGGCCAGCTCACCTGGGGTTGATTGCTTGTGTGGGTTTATTGTAGTCTGCGTTCGCTGTGACAAATTATAAACATCACAATTGAGTATGAAAGTGAGGACTATCAATCCATGGCAGATCATATTATTTGCCAACTATTGAATTTTTAAATATAAAACAAATTTCTATATTTCATTTAGTTATTCGAAATGAATGTTTGCAATTTATAATGTTATTATTAACTCACACATAACTCTTGGATATACTATACATAGTGTATATACGAATATTCAAATATTGATATCAAATACATCAAAAAATGAATGGAGTATTGGACCATTGCTCCAACCTCGCAATAGTATGTGTCTGCAAGCCATAATACACATAATTCTGGAGGAATGGACTGTGGTATTTATGCAGTGGGGAGTTAGCCCTCCCACTTAGAAAGTTGTTTGTTGCCGAGGGCGCTGACGTTCTCACCTCAGGGGTAGAGGACGCTTATCCCCACTTCTATAGTTGCATTTCTATTTAACTGAAGGCATTTCAATGGTTTCTTCACTACTGACAAAGCATTCAGTATGTCACTTGTTGATGAGTACTGTAGGTACAATACATTTTGCAATGTATATCACAAGTTATTTATTTAGGTAAAGATGTGTACCATTTCTGAACTAAGAATAAATATACATCATTCATATTCATAAATTATATTTAAAAATAGATACAAACATGTTTTTTTACATAATCTATTTTACATATATTCAATATATTCATATCGTGAAGGTCTCCAAGTGAGCGGTACATGTACTTTTCTTCTTCTGCTCAAGTTCATCAATCCTTTTACATATATTGTCATATTTTCCTTCGAGTGTTGTCTGCACTTGAATGATTTGTCTTTGAAGCACTTTCAACACATCCTCAGGTATATCTTTAAACAATTCTTTGACAAATGAACGAGTTACACAGTCTTGGTCTTCCATTGGTTGCCCAATATTCTTCAATCTTTTCCTTGCATGTCATACTGCCCATCCGATGTGAGCTTGAAGTTAATGCCTGCAGGCCTACGTGAGACTGGTGCATTATTACATTTTCGTTTGCGACCGAATTTGTCTATGACATTGCTCATCCTTCCACATATAATGACAAACCTATACTGATCAATCGAATCAGGGTTTCCATATATATGACGAATAAGAATGAATTTTCCAATTTAGCTATGATATATATAACGTTTGAATGTTGTGAATTATTAGTTCATTTCTGCATTTAATAATGTGATTAGAAGGTCCAATCTACTCTCCGGATTTGTATTGTATTCTTGGGCAAGTGTATCAATCATATTCTTACACAATCGAATATTTTCGTTGGGATCACATTGATAGAACTCTATATCTTTATGTCCCCAAGGTAGTGTCTGTGTTGTGTTAGGAATGATGAATCGCTTATCGTCATCAAATGAGAGCGCCACTTTATTTCTCAATTCAGTATACATATCATGTGAAATGCTTCTGAACGAATTCATCTTCCTAAAAATTTTACCGCCATTTTCAACAATTTTTTTTAATCGTCGGGAGTCAATTGGTTCTTTATCACTGATCTTTTCACACCTTTAGCCTCCTCAACTTCGGTTGCAAGCGATTGTACATAGTACGCTTTAGCACCAGTACCACAGAAACTAATTATAGGATCATCGGGAAATTCATCTTTGAAATTACCTAACACAGATGGCGTTACAGGTATATTTAATTCATTTTGTTCCCATAGTTAGATGTATCAAATTTGTCTATATTACTTTTATAAAATCATAAAAGTTGTCTGTATTTACTTTTAAAATGAGTGAGTCTGTGTCGGTATACAGAAGAGAAGCATTCTGACCAAACTCTCTTAATACATTCATAGTAAAATCATACATAACTGTCTTGGATAATTCCAAAATACAGAAGCCCAAATACAGTGGTTTATCGTAATGCACTTTCACTTTACCCATTTGAATTGCAACAAAGTTTTCGGAAAAAATTGTGCTACTTTTGAAGTTTGGTCGAGCAATAAGTGCACTCGCTCCCATAGTTCTATGAACACTTTGCCAATGTGTGACAAGTCTAACATCAATTCTATTGTCTACATTTTCCATTGTTTTCCATAAACTGCATTGTTCATTAGTTTATAAAAGTCTTTTTCAGATTTATTGTTGGACCTATTGCGCATTTGGGTATTGAGATCGATGTAAGACTTCATCCAACATGACTGCTTAAATCTCAATATTCTATGAGTATGCATTACAATCAAACCATTATTGATGGCTTGTTTCAAGTTCTTATAGTGGACTATGTATCTCCGTTTGTCATTCAAATTTGGAATCAATTTTTTCATTTTGCTCTTGGAATTGGGAGGAATGATGCTTTCCACCAGAAAAGGAAGATCTGAATGTTTATCGTGCAATTTTGGGAGATCTAAATGTATGTCAACCTCAAGAACATATCCATATGAATTATTGTCTGCCATATCCATTATGTCCAAGTTGGTGATTTTTCACGAGTTAACCATGAAAATTCACCGGTAGGTAAAGGTTGTGACATGCTATGACCATATAGATTTGTTTTGCATCCAAATATGAAATGAATGATGACGATTCATCTTGATCGAAATTAGGTATTAACTTATTATTCGCTATATGCTTCCTTTTACTGCATTGACTAATCCCCCACGTATGCCTTTTTGAAAAATGAATCATATCAATGTCGGTTAAAAGTTCAAGTTCCACGTCTGTGAATTTCAACATCGCATCCCAAGATAATCCCGGTGCGGTATAATACTGAGCTGGATCCAACTTATATGTATCTAAGCATATCCTTCTGAAATTCTCGAATACATCACACAACAGTAATACATCAGACTTTAAATATAAATCCGAATATTCTCCCAGGCTCTTACACTCGAACAGATCCCAAACACGTTTAGCTCTCATATAATCTTTGTCAGATACATTAAATTTTTCAAATTTCATAGAATTGATTTTTCGTTGGTAGACTTGAAACATTCAACTTGAAAGTCCACGAAACTATATGGGAAAACACCTTTTTGTCTCATCAAATCGAATTTGTTCCTTTTAGGAAAACACTTCAACATCTCTACACATTGTTTATCACTCAAATTTGCACCCAACTTTTCCAACGAATTCGACATGAACTTAAAACTATCTATAAATCTCATTTTCAAATAATTTTTCTTCATTTTACCCTCTTTACTTTGATAGCTATGTGTATAGACATGTTTTGTGAATGATATGTATTTTTCCTTAGTTTGGGGAATAACATCAACCCTATCCTTTTCTTCATATAATTCTTTAATGAACATATGGCAATCATAACCACTCATATTATGGCATACAATGGGAATGAAATTCGGAATTTTGAAATTCAAATTACAGGCAGAGTGTGCGGCTGGATATCTTTTTTTCCCGTTAGATGGCAGTGATCTCTGACTTTAACATCCCCTTCTGTGAAAGGTTTTTCACATATACCACAAGTAGTGGCATTATGGAATTCCATTTCCTCTTCAGGTGTTTGTTTATGCATCGGTTTCACATACCTCAAATGATTATTATATAAATTTCTTAAATCTTCTTCTATTCGCATTGTGAAAACCTTTGCCGCATCACCACCTCTATACGAAACAAATTTTGTTAATTTATCATTAAAGGAACATTTTATCAGATAAGCAAATGAGTAAGCTTCGTGTTGAAAGGTTCTATTCGTGTATGGGAGTTCGGGATTCGGTTCAGTCGTCAGAATAGGCTTTAGTACAGATTCGAAATCTGCATACACAACAAATGGCACCTTCATTTGTCTTTCGAAATTTTCAAACATCAAAGTGTTACCGGCCACCATCTTTCCAAATTTATTGATCCTAAAATCAGTTCGCGGTATTGTTGTAGACACATGATTACAATCATGCATCTGGTGATGGAAAAGTAATCGCTCATTAGAAAAATATAATAAACACCCATCACAGAAATATTTTTTGTGTTCATGAGCTGAAATTTGACTTGACACCAATCTTGAAAGATCTTTAATCCAACAATAATGACTATTTCCTTTCTCATCAGTGATAAGCAACAAATTGACATGTCTTTGGAGTTTCCTTTGAGAGTAGCGTAATGGACCCACAATCTCATATTGAACTTTTTTGTTTTCTATTTTAGACTCTAAACCATAAACGTTTACTGAAATATCATTCAAATACTCAAACGTTATTATATCCCGCAATTTAACTGGAAAATTCATACCTGTCAGATTCAGGACGCTATCATAGTGTGGGTATGAGGACATCTCCGACACGTAACGATCAGCAGGAAATAATGCGGATGTCACAGCCCAGGCGAAGCAGTGCTGATCTTCATTCTTCACGTTGATCACACCTTTTCTATTCTCGATGAATTCCGGCAGCTTTATGTATGATGATCCACCAAGAGGGCTATATTTATTAATATTCACCTCAAGGAACAAAACTTTTCGCAACTCCATCCTAGAACAAATAAATATTATGAAGGACTTTTCGGTACAATTTTGTATGTTACAACTAACCTGAATCACGCTCCTCAAATTCCGTAGTTTGAGCGATAATGATATCGCGAAAGGTATCCAATAATCCATTCAAATCGCTGGATCGATCGACAATTCGGTTCGGTGAGTTGAATGATTTGATGTCTGTCAATTCCTGGGTTTGGATGACATAACTGCCAAACACTTCCATGTTCACCTTGATTGAGTTGTGTAATTCAATGATTTTTCCAATAGTCCAATGACTCTGTGCTTGATCTCATTGAAAAATGGTCCATACTCAGTATACACATTATCGCTAGCCACTCTATAGCTTGCAATGCGACACTTTAAAGCATTTTTGATCATGTGTACGCCATTACCCAAATGCACACATGAATTCGTCCTGTGTGCTAATGTTCTATTGTGCGAATTGATTTGACCATATGGTAATGTCACATTACAACATTGACATGTATACAATGGCGCAAGTGACGAAGAGTCATCATCGTCATTATCCAATTTCACACGCTTTGTTGAAGAAGGACCTCCCCGACAACTCTCGCGTTGATGGCGACGCAGATTATCACTACGAGTAAACGATTTACCACAATTACAAGAATACATCTTTTAAACTTGCTCTCGATAGTCGAGGAGAAACTAATACAGGACATGCACCCACATCTCTTTTATGTAGCGGAGTGGGCACAATGAAGGTCACACTCCGTTTAGTTCCACCCACTCGACCTTGGGGTGCATGATGCGATTCACTCCATACTGAAACAACGTCAGAGTGGATTCGTGTGAAGGTCACCTTGAAAATGTTTACCCGTTCACAGATCTCAACTCAATGTCATACAAGATCGAATGTGGGATAAACGATATGCTCAAGGTCGTCTCAAGGTGAAGGGAGTCTAGAGCGATATGCACTCTCTCCCAATGCTCAAGGTCATCCCAAGGTGAAGTGTGTCTAGAACGATATGCACTCTCCACCAATGCTCAAGGATGTCTCAAGGTGAAGGACAGACAACGTTACACACGATCACGTACGACTATGTGCCTTCTGCCCTCCCAATGTTATCCATCCACTCGACCCTGAGTTACCCTTCAATGTCAGACTCCATATGAGACAGCCTCACCTTGAATTATATGCAATGTCCTCTCAAGGTCACTTCAAGGTTAACGATACACTTACACACATAGCTGAACCCCCTTCTCAAGGTCAGGGGCGTGCGTTATACACCGCCACATCTCAAGGTCACTTCAAGGTTAAACGATACACTTACACACGCAGCCAAACACCCTTCTCAAGGTCAGGGGCGTGCGTTGGGGGGGTCAAGGTCATAAGTGGTGGGGGGAGATCCAGAACCGGCTTAAATCTCCTACTAATAGCGTAATGAAATGTTCATCGTATACCAGATGATTGCACGAGTATCTTAGAAAAAACGAACATATGAGGAATATCAATCAACACAAGCACATCAAGTATGAAGAGTGCTTTAATAAAATTATTTGCGGTAGTGATAACAGAACTTTGGTCGGAAAATTGGTTAGCAAAATGAGCGTGAAATGACTTACATGCATTTGTGGTACAATACAGATAACTATATTTTGATGCCCACAATTTAGGAGGAAAAGTCGAATTTTCTGCCATCTGGTAGTTAGAAAGTAACGGTACTCCTATACAAACTTTCAACCCCTATTTTACCACCTTCAGAGTTGAAGGAAAAAAGAATTGAGATAATTTACCAGGGACCATCCAGTTCTACATGGAATTTGCAGAGATTTCAATTTTACTTTGATGATGAAAAATGGTAAAATATTGATTTTTGTCAATTTAATCTATAAGTCGCCGTTGTGGGCTGTTGAAAAATCATTGACATATCTCAATTTTTTTTTGAGGTGGAGAAAATCCTTCATGGACAACTCACAGTAATAAGAAAGTAGGGAGTCACTGAGTTTTGGGGCCTGTACCCCATCTGTACCGCCGCGTTACCCACTAAAAACTCCACCCAGTCGTCTGGTCATGACCTCGGATGACACTTGAGCCTGCGTGCCTGTTGTTCACATTTACAGTACCCATATCAGTGATTTCGTGTCTTGCACAAGTTTGTTTGTACAAGTCCTTCACTAGGTGTGTGCTATACAATTTCGGTTCACCAATTGATTGCCCGAAAATTGACTGTCATCTGCGATCCAAAGCTCCGCAGTTATACAGTATGTGTGTTACTGTTTCTGGTTCCTTACCGCGTAATCTGCAGGTTATTTTGTTGTTATTTAGTCCAGTTATGAGCCCCGTATTGGTTTTCACTCATTCCCTGTTCAAAATTAACAGATCTGCTGATTTTTCTGGCAAGGGCCTTTGATTTATCATTTCCCGTGCCTGTTCCCTGGAATGTTATTCCAGTGTTGATTGTGTTTTTCTTAAATCCAGTCTCCTACTGACGCTCGCAACAAGCAAATTAATCACGTGAAGTGTATAATGATGGCAGTGGGATGCGCGGCGGCGGCGCGTGCTTCCACCGAAAATTGACGAGCGTTCTCGAATCTACCCGAACGGGTACACACGTGAGGGCAGACGTCGTTGCTAGTGGTCGTGCGGAGAGAGCATATTGGCAATGTAATTGTTCATTACTGAGAATTTCACGTTGCATTTTCATTTCATTTTGTTTTGATAATTCATTAGAGTGATTTGATGATCTTCGTTGATTAATGTTTGGCGCAGACTCAAAATTAGTTAGTTAAATTAGTTTACGAGCTCAATTATCAAGACTGAAAATGTTTATTTTATTTTTTGCTTTTGATTTTTAATTTTTGTGGCGAAAATCTACTAATTGCTACCGACTCAATTTGGATTACGTTTAAAATACTCACTTACCCACCTTACTTCAATAAATAACTGTTACTTATACAGGGTGATTCAACAGTACTTTGACAAACTTCTGGAGGTGATTTCCCACAGTAATCTCATATGAATTGTACATATAAATATATGTCCGGAAACGCTTAGTTTCCAAGATACAGGGTGTCGAAGTTTTATTTTTGTTTCAGTTTTTTTTAATAATTTTTGAAATACTGACCTTAATCGAACGAAAATTGGTATTGAGAGGTTTTTTGAGGTATCGAATTCGAACCTGATGTTATTATTGCTCTCACTTGTAGGGGACGCCACCTACATGTCTTAATTTTTTTTGAAGATTCATTACTTTTTTGAGCGTACTTCTACCATATTTTTCAGTAACAAAATCAATTCCTCCACTATATCTACGTAAAAAAGCTATCACAGTTACAAGTCGCTATAAGCAACCGCTTTCTAAATATTTGGACATGAAAATTTCAAGTCGATTATTTGTTAATCGATGCGTGTTGAATTAATTCATTACCACCATTTCGCATTTTTCACAAGAATGCTTAGGAAATGAATTTGGCGTTTAAGTAAGTAGTTTTGTTTTTTTGTAGGGGGTACCACCTATTCTATTCATTTTAAGTCGTTTGAAATAGTTATTTCTGTATCAAAGGTGCAAAATCTGTATTTGTTTTGATGAAATTTGCAAGAAATATGAGAATGAGGATATGCTCTTATACTATTACTCTCTTGTTGTTTTTCTTCACACATTGATGGATTGTAAGGACCTCTGCTTGGAATACAGAAATGTGATTACCTAGTGAGTAGCTAAACTCGGTCCTTGGGTTTCCGAAAAACAGTCCCGTTCCTGCGCCATTCTCCATCTTTGACCCTTCTGTCCCCGTATAATGGTGCTGAGTTCTGTGTTGTTCCTTACAGTTCTGCCTGGTTTAGATACTCTGTATCAAAGGAGAATCATTTCGCAATGTGATCTGGTCTCAGGTCTAACACGTCCCTGGTAACAATTGCTCAAGTGTGTTTCTCAGTCTGAAGGCACCTAGTTTTGCCTCTCCTTGTATCATCAAGTGAAGGGGAGGCAATCTCAACAGTGTCTCTATGGCTGCAGTGAGCGTTGATTCCATTGCCCCTGTGACGCCTACGCAGACAAGTCGCACTTCGACTAGTTTAGTCAGGGAGTGCCTGTGACGATCCCAGACACTGCTGGGTAAAGTCCAGGTCCCCTCTCGGTAACATGGTAGCGTGTTTAGTAGCTTCGGCGAACCCTCATGCGAACGGTAACTCGTCACACGTTATACGAGTAGCAGATGATGGCGTGAGCTTGATGCGGCGGATACCCATCAAACGCAACTTGAGTTTTCTGGTTGCCGATATTGGAAATCTCTTGTTGACATGGGTACCCACGAGATTTGTAATTATGGTCCGATTTGGTTAAAAATTGGTATGTACGGGTTTTCGGGGTTGGAGATTATGAATTTTTTGTCAAAATTCATAAATTCGAAATGGCGGCTCTAAGATGGCTGACAAGTTTTGTGATTATGGTACGATTCGATTCAAATTGATATGTGGGGGTTTTCGAGGTCGGAGATAATTAATTTTTTGCAAAATTTATAAATTCAAGATGGCGGCTCCAAAATAGCGGAGCAGTTTTGTGATTATTATTCAAAATTTGTATGTTGGGATTTTCGGAGTCGGAGATTATGAAGTTTTTGTCAGAATTCATAAAATTGGAATGGCGGCTAGTGGAATTTTTGTTAGAGAAAAAACTAAAATGGCGCTCCAAGATGGCGGACGAGATTTAGGTTTATGATCCGATTTGATTCAAAATTGGTATGTGGAGGTTTTCAGGGTCGAAAATCATGAATTTTTGTCCAAAATTCTTGATTTTATGAATGGCGGCTCCAAGATGGCCGATGATCTCTGTGTTATTATCCAATTCTATTCAAAATCGGTATGTCGAGGTTTTTGGGGTCGGAGATTATGAATTTAGTCGAAGATTATTGGTTTGAGTTGAGATTTATAAATTGAAGATGGCAACTGCAAGATGGTGGATGAGTTAATCTTTAGATGGTCTCTTTATTGAAGGGCTAGATACCTGAGAAGTCACAGGAAAAAAAGGCCTCATAATAACGACGATTTAATAAAAATGCATAGACGTACTTAAGTACTAAAAGCCACAAAATAAAATAAATGAGAAAAAAAAAATTTAAAGACAAGCTTCTATTCAGATGCACTAAAAAGTTAAAAATAATTCATTTGGATGTGTGACGTAGGTTATTCCGTAAATTATAGATTCAGAAGCTTGTCGCTTTTGTATTCAATCTGAAAGCTTTGCGCGACAAGCTTTTGAATCTATAACTCCTGGAATAACCGACGTCACACATCCAAAGCAATTATTTTTTACTTTTTAGTGCATTTGAATAGAAGTTCATATTCAATGAGTTTTTTCATTAATTATTTTATTATTCACTATTTTCTATCAATAAAAGCGATTATTAATATTCTAAGACTGGTGGGTCTTAGCAGAAAAAAATACACGGAATGGATTTTTTCTAAAGTATTTTTTCTAAGAAAAATATGTAGTTCAACTATAACGAATGACGATGAGAACAAACAAACCTGCTTTTTTTTTCTTAAGATTTATAGGTATGCTAAAGGTACCGACCCTGTATCTGAGTTATTGAATTAATAATAAAAATATATAGAAAAAAAAGTTTTTTTGAGTTTTTGAATATAAGTATCTTACAAACTAAAAGTAATTTTGACAAAATGTATAATATTATAATTTTTATTAATTTATAAGTTTCTTACACATTTTATAATTTTTGTTTTGTTTTTCTGTACTCTTTTTGAACGTTTTTGTGGCGGTGGCTCATACTTTTTTTTCTGTTTAAATTATAATCTCCTCGTCCTCTTGACACCCCAGTAATGTTTCGGCACATTGTTAAATAAACAATGGATAATTAGTTGAGGCATCTCCATTATCATTGGAATTATCTTCATCAACATCTGGTAGACCGATTGGACCATGAACGTCATTCGTTTCATCATTTATCATTATCAACCATCTTTTTCTCACTGTTTTACTGAAAGTTGAGCTGCCAGTAAAAGCTTGAACGATTGTTGTCTTAGATATGGTCGATGAATGAAATTCATTGTATTATTTATTACCTGAAGAATTAATAGAAAAATATCCAAATATAATATCAAGTTTATTATAAATAATATGAACTTCGAGCTGAAAATGATTTTTTACAATGTATTTTTTTTAATATCCCGATTATTTCTTTTTCTTATCGTAATTTTTTTAATTTTTATAGGTTTTTTTTTGTGAAACTAAATTATTATAAAATGTTTTAAAAAAACGTTTGCTGCTTACTATCAATATTAAGGAAACTTTTTCTGAAAACATATTTCTATTGCTCTTTCATATTTAAAGAAGAAATCTATCTGTTTATTAATAAACAATTCATTGAAAATAAATGGATTTCCGCACAATATTTTTTTGCTGATTTTTTTTACTATTTTCTATATAATTTTAAATATGTTCGTGTACCTAATCTTGTCGTTGTTTTTCAGTTTTTCATTATTGTAGTTGGAATAGCTTATGATCCATTGCAGATACGACAAAAACCTCTGAAGTCTTTTTCATTCTCAATTGAAAAATAAATAACTTGAGCTCTGTGCCGAAGCTCTAACTCAATTATTAATGATAATACCTCGAATTATTTTTTTTTGAATTTCAAATTCAAATATTCTATAAACTATTAATGCTACGATAAAACCACTTGGAACTTTTTTCTACACCGTGAAAAAATCATTAAATCGAGCTTACCGACCCTGTATCTGAGTTATTGAATTAATTATAAAAATATATAGAAAAAAAAGTTTCTTTGAGTTTTTGAATATAAGTATCTCACAAACTGAAAGTAATTTTGACAAAATGTATAATTTTATGATCTTTATTAATTCATAAGTTTCTTACACATTTTATAATATTTTTTTTCTGTACTCTTTTTGAACGTTTTTGTGGCGGTGGCTCATACTTTTTTTTCTGTTTAAATTATAATCTCCTCGTCCTCTTGACACCCCAGTGATGTTTCGGCATACTGTTGAATAAACAATGGATAATGAGTTGAGGCATCTCCATTATCATTGGAATTATCTTCATCAACATCTTGTAGACCGATTGAACCATGAACGTCATTCGTTTCATCATTTGTCATCATCAACCATCTTTTTCTCACTGTTTAAACAACGTTACTGAAAATTGAGCTGCCAGTAAAAGCGTGAACGAATATTTTTTAAATATTTGTTCTCTTAGATATGGTCGATGAATAAAATTCATTGTATTATTTATTACCTGAAGAATTAATAGAAAAATATTCAAAAATAATATCAAGTTTATTATAAATAATATAAAATTCGAGCTGAAAATGATTTTTTACAATGTATTTTTACAAATAATAGCAGAAATAATTGAGCTACAGCTTCGGTTGTGAGCTCAATTTATTATTCATTTATATTTCATTCAGTCTAGTTAGTCGGTTACAAGTAGTAGTAGAAAAGTCCATACATTTTCCTGAATAAAAGTAGTATTGTTTTTGAAGTTGTCTACCATTTTTTTTTAAAGTGAATTCCAAAGATACGGACATAACAACTATTACATACCAAAATATTCAGAATTTTCATTGTGTAACTAATAATTTTGTTGTTCATTGCCTAGACCATGAAAGTATTCTTTCAGAGTACATACGAGAGAAGTGGTATATTGATTCATTCAAAGTCGGTCTTGTGTCAGCTCAAAGTAGAAATTCTAATAATCACCGTAATGTGACATTTCATCAAACTCTTTTCACCTGTGTAGATTTCAAATTTCTTTCGACACGCTCTGTTAGTACTCGGATGTTGCGTAATGTTTATGTGTACCTGGAAAAACGCAATGTCAAGTACGCACTCTGTCGAAAAAGAAAGTGGACTTCAATGTCTTTGGCATAATTCTTTCCTCACCTACATATATAGTTTCGACCGTATATTTGAGAAATCAAAATATATGAGAACTACTGATTTACTGACCAACTGATATTCAACCAATTCTTTCTTACATCCGCCAAATGCTTCTGTAATGAAGTTCCACAAGGATATCATTTTGGAATGCCTGAGTACGGAATGGAAAAGATATCCTTTTTTTGTTTATCCAATATGGATTAAAGATTAATATTTTTAAATTTTATATTCAACATATCAGCTCCGCTTGTATCTCTATACAGTGCGGCTTTTTATAGCTCTCCCTGTTAACTTTGGAGCGGTTTGACGTAGAACAATGATCAATCAAATAGCATGGGAGGTCAAGTGAAAACATTACTCAATTCTCTTTTCAACCATCTAGTTTTTTCTCAAGTTCGTCCATACGTTTTCTTTACAATATGCATTTGAAATGAAATAAGTTTTAGAATATAATAATAACCTACATCAAACGATGAAAGAAATTATTTTTATTTCTTGATGTATTTGTATAAATAAAAGGTTGTCTTATTTTTTTTGTCATTTTTCATTATTTACGAAGTATTTTCAAAATCTTAAAATATCTAAATAAAATTAGTTATCTCCGCCACTGCTTCTCACTGGATTTCGCCGCAAGACTTTTTTATGCTTCTGCAATTGATATTGGGAAAACAATAACTCTCATTTTATGCTCCACTTGTGGTTTTATATGTATCCGAAGAATATTGCACATGTACGATTGGTTTTAAATTTTGCATGAGCACATGACAAAACAATTTGGATCATTAGGAGTCCAGACCTCCACAGAAATGGTGGAATGATATATCGTTCATGATCTGAATCATCTGTGAATCGTAAATGGGTTTTTTTTTAAGTCGCATATCTCGAATTGCAGAAATAATTATTTTAAGATTTATGATGGCGTCGCAATAGGTCGCCCAAAATTCATTACTGCGGTCCCATTCGACTTCATAGCAATAGCTGGAAGTTTTTTGGGTTGCCAATAGAGAATTGATAGTTAAATTATTTTGTTTGCTTACATACTTTCCAATATATGATGAGAAACGCTCTGAGTAGTCAATGGGAGTTATTTTCTGAACTCAAATATACATTTTTTGTGGTGTAAGCACTGAATAAAATCGAACTATCGCGATGTTACAGGGGGAGGACTGACAAATATTGAAAGAATATACAAGGTATGTCTCAAAAGAACGTGAGGGAATTTGATGATTGTTGGTATGGAGCGAACTTGAATAAAAATTTCGGAGCTCGAATGGGGACCTCAGGATCCCGTGTGTATTCCTTCAAATAAAATCGGATATGAGACTTCAAACACCTATATTTTTCTCGTTTTTTTTTTCATTTCATCAGTACATTCTCATAAGGAGAGCCAAGGATGGGCTTGTCGCAAGGGAAATAACTCCAACCTTTAATGTTATATTTATTCTTTCTATTATTATCGTTTAATAGTCCAAGATCCGGGGATATGAATATCGGATATGGATATGATACATTTTGTGTGAGCATGTATAACTACCACATACCAAAAAGACCCACCTTTGGATTTGGCAAACTTTGCCTGCATGCAAAAATATGACGTCATTTCCGTTTAAGATTTGAAATGTTGATTTATTTCATAAGATTAATGAATAATACTCATAACAAAATTAAAGTTTAGATGTGCAAAATAAAAATATTGAGGGTCGCCGCCAAGCTTGATCAATACGCTACCCTAATCTGCGATCTTCACTAAATATTTTTTAATGTTTTCTGAATCATCTAATATATAATAACGGAAAAACGGGAAACGGGCAGAGTCAGAAGCATAACCTAGATGGAACAACATAAAGAAAAACATGGGAAAAAATTAATTCTATGTGGACGAAAGTTTTCAGGAATTTTTTTTTAGGGAATATAGAAATTTGGACAGGATAGCGTCTGTCGGGTCAGCTAGCTTACTGAATAAAACCAGTGTTTTGGGAAGGTATAATCTCAATTTTCTCTTGAATTGGTTTACTGGTGCTATTCTAGATTCTGAAAATGAAGCTGATTCGTGGCATTCCAATAACCTAGATCAAACTGTTCGGATCATATACACCAAATGGGCTTGAAAATATATAGCTATATTCTCTACTCTATTCACTAGAACATCCCCACCTATAATGTACAGAATGATCCTCTGGGAGGAAGCAAGTAGCACTGTTGAAATATTCTGACTACAGAATAGATGGTGTGAGGTTAGGTTCTTTTCGAGTGGGTCGCCACTATTCAGTTACCCGCATCCTCATGGTCGCCTTAGTTTAAATTACTGGAAAGTCTATGAACATATGGCAAATCTATGAATTGAATAACCCGATTATATATATATATATATATATATATATATATATATATATATATATATATATATATATAAAACTTAAACATAATTGTACAAACATTTAAAAAATCCAAATGGGCTCTTATGGAGGTCATGTTGGATTCGAAAGGAAGTGGTGAATGAATATATATATATATACAGTGCATTCCATTTAAAACGAGCCACCCTGAATAACTTTTGGTACAATGATTTTCAGGAAAAATTAAAAAACACGTCAACAATAGTATACAGGGAGTCACATTTTGACATATTCACATTTGATGTTACTTCCACTATCGCACCCCCGGAGCATGTCACCATTTTTTTTTTAAATGGTTCACCCTATATTGTTCCGCATTATCAGATGCTCCATGATGAGCATATTTCAACAAAGTATAAAACATATGGTCTGACGCATATGGTTCGGGAGCTACAAATTATTTTCCATTAGTCAAACGTGCCCTAAAATAGCTTCATCGTTGACAACTCCTGAACGTTTCGGAATTATAGAACAAATTCATGGAAACTGGATCTGTTAGCAATAAAAAGCATAACCGTTCAGGAGTTGTCAACGATGAAGCTATTTCTATTGCAGTTTTAGGGCACGTTGGACTAATGGAAAATAATTTGTAGCTCCCGAACCATATGCGTCAGACCATATGTTTTATACTTTGTTGAAATCTGCTCATCATGGAGCATCTTATAATGCGAAACAATATAGGGTGATCTATTTTTGAAAAAATGGTGACATGCTCTGGGGGTGCGATAGTGGTAGTAACATCAAATGTGACTATGTCAAAATGTGTCCCCCTGTATACTATTGTTGATGTGTTCTTTTATTTTTCCTGAAAATCCTTGTACCAAAAGTTATTTAGGGTGGCTCGTTTTGAATATAATGCACTGTATATATATATAATATATATATATATATATATATATATATATATATATATATATATATATTATATATATATATATATATATATATATATATTAGCAACTATATTAGGTCCAAATATATGCATGCCTTTACCGGTTTTCACGCATACACAGGTTGCGATTATAGCAGTAGCTTTTCCAAAGAAGGTGAGGCCAAATCATTCAACATTTTATAGAATAATATAATAAATTTTTTTTCTTCATTGAAAAATCCTCACGATATCGAAGGAGATGGTGGAAATGATTGAGAATCGAATGAATACTGTAGATTCTCATGACGATGAAAGTAATATTTCAGATTATGTGTTAATGTCTTTATTCGCTCTGTTGATTTACATACCTCATAGAAGTGTAGAACATGTCAAATGAATAATATTAAATATAAGTACAATGATTAAGATAGAGTATTTACTTGGAATGTCGTTCCACACTGCCTGTCATACTAAAATCAGTGAAAATTTATAAAATTGAGAAACTTGCCCAGATATTGAAAAGGAAGGTAATCAATCCCAATTACCAGGCTTGTCAAATAGCCTTAAAAATGAAATAAAGGGTTTCTTAATAAACATACTCTAATAGGTACCGATATGTACACACACCTTTGTACAGTGACGGGCAGAAAGTACGCATCAAATGGGATTTTTTTTTAATATAATATTTTGACAAATATCGATACATGCAATCGCTTCTGCATCAAAAGAAACCCCAAAAAATATTGTACAGTGCCGTACGTCTTTTCTTGTTTGCCAGGAAATTAAAAAAAAATAAAAATTATGTCTCAAAACACACTTATTTGGGAAAAAATTGAAAAATGTTACTTGGAAAAGTTGTTTAGAACGACATTTTATAGCTATGTACAACTTTGGAAAAAAATCTGAGATGAAAAAATAAAAATCAATTTTTGCCATAAAAAAAAAATTCAATTTGGAAAAATACATTTCTGACAAAGAAACTCATTAGTAAAGCCCAAGAGTATTATTTTGAATAATATTTTGTAAAGATTCACCAGCTACTTCTATTTTATTCGAAGAAAATTTTAAATCTGTGGATTTGCCATGTGTTCAGCTGCTTCATAAGAGGTCACAGAAATATCTTCGAGACATTATAATCCCGATACTGTTTATTATCGACAAAGAACCATGTATCTACAGAATTTAATATGAATTTTTTATTAGAACAAAAAATTGATTCAATATTTTACATAAATAATAATGAAAAATAAATTATATTTTTTGAATGAAAAATTCAATTTGAAATTATGTAGATACAAGGACCTCCATTAATAATGAACAGTATCGGGATTATGATGTCCTGGAGATATTTCAGTGACCTCTTATGAAGCAGCTGAATACATGGCAAATCAATAGATTTAAATTTTTTTTCCGAATAAAATAGAAGTAGCTTGCGAATATTTACAAAATATCATTCGAAATATTACACTAATGAGTTTCTTTGTCTAAAATGTAAAATTGAAATTTTTATTATAGCAAAAAATTGATTTTTATTTTTTTATCTCAGATTTTTTTCAAAACTTGTACATAGCTATAAAATAACGTTCTGAACAACTTTTTCAAATAACAATTTTCAATATTTTCCCAACTAAGTGTGTTTTGAAACATAATTTTTAATTTTTTTAAATTTCCCTCCAAACAGGAACGGCACTGTACAACGTCTTTTGGGGTTGCTTTTGATGCAGAAGCGATTGCACATATCGATATTCGTCAAAATTTATTAATAAAAGAATTTCCCATATGATGCGTACTTTCTGCCGGTCACTGTATATACATATAGATAAATCGACATATATTATTACATACTTTTACTCATCACACACACTTATCGACAATTATCACAAACTTTCCATATCATGTTGAAAATATAATATAAAATGCATATTTACCTAAGAAAAATTTCAGTTTCCTCTTATGTTATTTGGCAGCTTATTACATATTATTGAATATACGTTAATTTAACTTTGTCATTTCTCAAACATTTTTGTTTTTTTGTATTAAGTTTATGAGTTACTTTCCAATCACTAAACATGTATTTATTACTCAGAACAAAATGTATAGACTCATATACCGGGTGACCCGGAATCAATTTACCTCCCTGATTCTTCGTTGTTATTTTATATGGCTGTTTCAAATTCGGTAAATCGATTTGATGTTATGAATGTTCAATTTAGCACGTATTAAACCAAATATGACAATTCCGGTTTGACCGAAAGTATATATTTTTTTGAAAATAACGATTTGGTATAGAATTACCTTTTCAATGATATATTACAATCATACTTTCAATTCACAATCTGCTAATATAATTGAGATTTAATAATAAATAATTTTTTGTGTTCCCTCGTAACAGAACATTTTCATGAAAGTATGATATGGAAGATTCAACAATATCATTAAGTAACAATAATTCATGGCCAATCTTTTTACACAATAAGTTTTATGCAGACTAATTTTTAATTTTTTTTTTTTAATTTCTAACATCAATACACTCATTTCTTCTGAATGCTAACATGGGAATTTTTAAAGTTGGTTAGGAACTTCAATACATATTAAAAACAAAACATGAAAAAAACCTCCTCTTGTTTAATTATTTTTTATGAAGATAATTTCCATGCTATACCTACATTTGTATTGAACTTTTCAACTTCATCTCAATTAGCTATGATATTGATTTTTTTCCATAGGTCTGGAATTATTTTTGAAACTGCAAAATCGGACCCAACAAAATATTTATTTCGATAATTTTCCTACAAAATAGTAGACATTTGGAACATGTACAGTTTTCTAACTTAATTCAAAAGAATTTCAACACCTATGACAGACTCAATTAATCTAATTGTTCAAAATATCGCCCCTTAACGTCAGTGCATTTTTGTATTTTTTCAGAGCATGCCCGCTTAACATTCACTAGTTGAGCCGGAGTAATTTCGTTGATGGCTCTCCTTACCCTGTCTTCAAGTTCCTCGCGATTTTGAGGTCTATTATGAGCATAAACTTCATTCTTCAAGTAAGCCCAAACAAAAAAAATATATTGGCATGAGGTCTTGTGACCTTGGTGGCAAACGAACTGGACCATGAGTACCAATACAATTGTCTTTGAAAGTTCTAGTAAGATGGATGTGCTCCATCTTGTTGGAAATACATAACGCGACGTGTCGCTAAGGGCATGTTTGCAATAAAACTTTGGATTTCATCATTTAAAATTTGGAGGTACCGTTCCTAATAGAATATCATCGTGTGTAAAAGTCAATTCAGTAAGCTTCTGCATTCAGAGAAAAATAGTTGAGTACTTGACTCACTCCACAACACAAAACATTCAAAACAATGCTTATATAAACAGTGTAATCTCTTGAATAGGCATAATATAACGCATTCAGTAGTTTTTGGGGGTGCCGCTAGCCGTGTTTTTATGTATCGGAATCATTTATATATTCATAGGTGAGGGAAGGTTCAGTGCTCAGTCATCCCGAAAAGTGCACTTCAGGTGCACTTTTCGATATTATTAAGCACTAAGCCTTCTCTTGAAATGCTCGAAGCACTAAGCAATATGCACTGGTTCAAAAAAGTGATCGGGAGCACAGTGCTATCGAGCACAAAAGTACATTGAGTGCTTTCACGAGCACTGAGCACAGTGCTCTCAGACAGCCCTGCTGAAAATACTGTGACTTGGGAATGAATGGAAAACAATCCACATGCATGAGAAGTGGTGTCGCAGTTGAGATCAGCGAACAAACATCCAGCCCTTGTTAGTATCATTATACTTCCAGTACTTTCTCCAGGTATTCCATGTATTTTTCAGCGGTCTCATTACAAAACAGGCCATCCTTAACTTTGAAACTTTCGGGAAACCATGGTTTGCTGATTGGACTATTGTAATGTACGACTCTTTCACAAGGTGATTCCTTCTGCAAATAATGACTCCATTGGATTGAATTAATCTCAGATACCTTCGGTTTAACTGGCAATTTGGTTTGATCAGAACATGGTTGAAATAGAAAACTGATTCTGTCGTGTGCATCATAAGTACCAGATGTCCTTGAAGCATATCTATGATCAAAATTGTCAGTGGCTGCGATAGTATTATTATCAGTATCAGAATGTTTCGACAAAGGTATGTTACCATTTCCACTCGCTTGTATAGCATAGGATGCTAATTGCTGTCTTTCACACACCCATTCATTGTAGATCACAGAAACTAATGCTTTATTCATACAAGTAATTAACTCTAATCTTCTACACTTATCATTAATGGTATGACCATTCAGATGAATGAAGCGTTCGTTTTATGTCGCGATGAAGGTATATTACTTTGGCAGATACAGCCATTTCCTTATTATGATGACAGGTTGCACCATGTTCAACATCATATTCGTCATTTTCGTCTTATGTGTCCATATCGGACTGAACTGGATCGGAATATTCTTCAGTGTATTTCATAACAGTCAGACCTTTGTTGATGTTTGAAAATGCAGACAAATATGTTCTAATTTATTCAGGCTCTACAGTAGCCATCCATGACGTCTTTAGTCCATCTGAATCACATAATTTATTTGCAAGTTCAAAGACTACTATCTGTTAAGCCTCCCTGATTTCTTTTACAGCAGCTTCGATGTTATCTACTTTCCGCAAATGTCACATCTTTTTTTCGAGAAATTATTTTCTGTTCTACTGCGTTTTTTAAAGCATATTAATATTTCCTTGAATATGCCCCCTAACAAACTTTGTGGTACACTAAACCTGTACCAAACATTTGATTATCTCATTCCAGATTTGCCACACTAGTATTAACATCATCTCAATAAATTGCTGCAGATGAAAAAAAATTTGCACATTCGGGCTCACACATACAGAACTTGTCCCAGGCACCATTATATCTTCGATGCCCACAGACCAAACATCGAATATAAGTTGGGCGCACAATTGATGGAAGAGACTCTCGTGCTACAACAGATGATCTTGTTTTCCTGGAGGTTTCGTCATTGGCATGATCATTTTCACTTTCTGATACTTCACCATCAGCCTTTTCTGCTGCTATTTTTCAAGAGAGTTCTCAAAGGTATACATTTCATAGCACTAATTTGTCACACAACATCAAAAGCCACACTTTTCAGATATATCGCAACTATGTCATCTCTTACTCTTTGTTTTTTCATTAACTGTCTTTAGCCTGACGGATAATGTAGTTCTCCACGTCAAATGGAATATTTTGTTTCTCTTGACCACCAGTTCCCAGTCCCATCCCTATCCTTCGTTTATCATGCATTATAATCATCAATGTTAGTTTACGTGTAAAATGTATCAGCATGCATATTACAATGAAGTAGGCTAGTTTTCACATTGCGGATAACGCCCTGTGATAAAGGAGTCCTGTAGAACTTTTAGTACTGATTACCTCTCATAAATAGCGGCCAGGCAATTCCACAAACCTTCTTTATCGATTCCTTGCCCTTGAAAACATGTATTTAGATACCTGAATGATGAGTATGACCGTCACAGGAGCAGAAATATAACAATGTAAAATCGGTGTCGGCCATTTTGGAAAATGCTATGTAAAACACTTGGTCCAGAATATGATGATGGCTACCTAACTTTTTCTGACTCTCCTACATGTACTCCACTCGATTCTGTGAGACAAATCAGTACCAAAAGTTTCACAATGACTGTATTATGATACACTAGTGAGATCACATGGACTCAAAACTATTAATCCACAATATTGATATCTGGAAAGCTAGTCATGGCCATGAACTGTTCTCATTTCCACCTATCCAAAAATGGAGATACGTGTTATGAAAGAGAAATGTGATGAGGTGAAATCATGAATTAACCACATGTCACGATGCATTTGCAATGGTACTCATTCAATGGGTGTTGGTGAATATTATGTTAGAAATTTAGATATACTTTCCCATCTCCTTGATAACTTAACTAGTCTTATGGGCCGTTTACCTGTAATCCTAGCAAAAACAGTTATGGTGAATTTTCATTCAGCGTATGAAGAAATTGAAAACTCCATTTTGCGTGAAACAATATTCATCATCACGCAATACTATTGACGAGATTGCTGCAACTTCATTTTTGGACCACCTACAAATCCTTGATCTCCGTGATAAATTGTCCTGATGCAAATCTTGCTCTCTTTGATAGTCGTCGATATATTCGGGCAGTTGGCTCTCGCCTTTCTGGATAACGTTCAATATAAAGTATTTCTGCTGCATTACCATCACAATGAGCTTCACCGTAATGATTATTGGATTTCTTCTAAAAAACATTATATTTAATGATGGCATCAAATTGATGATTACCACATTGAACGTTAGGACTCTCTAGAAAAGAGAATTATTGTTTTGCAGATAATGCGAATGTGATTATAATCGAGGATTGGCTAATGGTAATTGCATTGAAGTCCCACGTCTTGATCATCAACAATTTTCAATAGTACAGTTTCTAATTTGGAATATGTTATTGTGAAATAAATATAGGTATTTGTGAATATTTGACGAAAAATCATGATTTCTTGAATATGGAGAACCAAAACTTGGGGATAGAAATCGCAATGAAACCGTACTCCTTTCCAGCAAGTTTCAGAGTGTCAGCACACATTAGAAGGTGAGAGTTCGGATGCACAGAATATTTAATAATCAATTTTTGCACCCATTTCACGTTTATGCATCGCAATGAAATGATGTCTATAATAAACATTATTGAAAAAAAAATTTATCTGATTTCCATGGTCATTATAACCAATGGTTAACCTTCTATGACACCTTCAATAGCTTCATTCACAAGGACTCGAATCTCTCAAACGTTCAAAAATTATATTATTTACAATCCTGTTCGAAAAATGAAACTGCACAAGTGATTCTAATCCCAAAGAGTTAAGACAATCCCCTGAATAACTTATTTTTGAAGTCAAACTATGAGCGATGAGCGTAAAATTTCGAAGTCTAATTTGAATGCAACATTCATATGACATGTAAGGTTTCAATGTAATATGTTAACGAATTAATCACAAATGAATTGTCTAGAAAAATTTGGTCAAGACTATTTTCACAAGCTTTTATTTTGTTTCGCCTATCCCGGTGTCTGTCTGTCTTCAATCAAATCTTGCAAGTTAAATTTGACCCACTTCTAGTTGTCCGATTAACGTGAAATTTGGCAGGTGTTCAAAGTTCCCGTGACAATGCATTATGCATTTGTTCGAGAACACAAACCAGAATGGCGGCTCCAAGATGGCGGACGAAATTTGTGTTTATGGTCCGATTTGAATCAAAATTGGTATGTCGAAGATTATGGACTTTTTGTCATAATTCATTAAATCAAAATGACGGCTCTGAGGTGGCCGATGATCTCTTGGTTATGATCCGATTTTATTCAAAATTGGTATGTGGGGGTTTTCGGGGTCGGAGATTATGAATTTTTCATCAAAATTCACAAATTCAAGATGGCCGACAAGTTTTTCAATCATGGTATGATTCGATTCAAAATTGGTATGTCAGGGTTTTTGGGGTCGAAGATTATGAGTCTTTTGTCAACATTTATAGAATAAAAATGGCGGTCGATCTGTGTGATCATGGTCCGATTCTATTCAAAATTGGTATGTGGAGGTTTTCGGGGTCGAAAATCATGAATTTTTTGTCAAAATTCAAAAATTCATGATGATGGACGAGTTTTGTCATTATGGTCCGATACTATTCGAAATTTTTTATCAAAATTCATAAAACCAAAATGGGGGCTTTAAGATGGCGGACGATCTCTGTGATTATGGTCCGATTTCATTCAAAATCGGTACGTGGAGGTTTTCGAGGTCAAACATTATGAATTTATTGCCAAAATTAATGATTCCAACATGGCGGCTCCAGGATTTCTTGTGATGATGGATCGTTTCTATTCAAAATTGGTATATCGAATTTTAGGGGTCAAATATTATGAAGATTATTGATTTTTTGTCAGGATTCATGACTTGAAGATGACAGCTCCAGGATGGCAGACGAGTTGATTTTTAGATGGTCTCCCCAGTGAAGAACTACATAGCTCAGAACTTACAGGGAAATGGCCTCATGATGACGAAGCTTTAACAAAAACGCATAGATTGAGGCATACCCCTAAAAAGCACAGAATAAAATAATTAACAAAAAACCTTTCTGAAGAGAAGCTTTTGATCAAATGCGCTGAAAAGTGAAAAATAGTTGATTGGATATATGACGTGAGTTATTCCGTGAGTAATAGATTCAAAAGCTTGTCGCTTTTGTTTTCGAACTGAAAACTTTGCGCGACAAGCTCTTGAATCTATAACTCACGGAATAACCGACGTCACACATCCAAAGCAATTTTTTTCTACTTTCTAGCGTGTTTGAATAGAAGCTTGTTTTCAAAAAGGTTTTTTATTTTTCATTTTTTTACAAGCTTTTATTAAGCTTCACCTGGAGCCTGAAATGAAATCTTACAGATTGAATTTGACCGAGTCGTCCGATTAATTCGAGGTTTGGCAGGTGTTCATGATTCCTGTGCCAATGCATTATGGATTTTTTGTTGAAGAAAAATTATAATGGCGAACGAGTTTTGGAATTTTGTGATGTTGTTCCAATTCAATTCAAAGTTGGTATGTGAGGGTTTTCGGGGTCGGAGATTAATAATCTTCTGGCAAAATTCATAAATTCCAGATGGTGGCTCCAAGATAGCGCACGAGTTTTGTTATTATGGTCCGATTCGATTGCAAATATGTAGGTTTTTTGTTGAAATTCATGAGTGCAAGATGACACTTTCCACTTTTGAATCGAATCAGACTATAATCTCCAAACTCATCCACCATCTTGGAACCGCCATCTCGAATTCATAAATTTTGACAAACAATTCATTGACTCCTATCTCAAAAACCACCTAATACCAATTTTCAATAGAATCGGACCATATTTACCAAATTCGTACACCATATTGGAGCTGCCATTTTGTTCTTCCACCAGCCAAATGAATTGCAAGTTAATCGAACGACTTGAAGTGGGGTCGAATTCAACTTGTAAAACACCGGAACAGGTGGAGATGAATGAAAGCTTGTGCAAAAAATAGTCTCGACCGATTTTTCTTAGGCAATCCATTTGTGATATATTGACATATTACATGCGATAAAAAAACATTTCATCCGGTAAGCAGATCGGTGAGAGTCACCTCTACTTTGTATCTTGTACTACCACCCCATGGGCGCGATTTTATTATGTAGGTATAAAATACGTACTGCGATTTTGCTTAGTAATTATTCCGTATTATTGCAATCGGTGTCAAATGCGTTTCGAGAATGACAGTAAGTTGAAGTTCAGTGTTTCTTTATTATTGTATGTAACTTCAGAACAAACTGTATTGGTGTTCAAGCCAGAACAAGAATTGGTGCTTTTTACAAGCTTTTATTCAACTTGCAATGTTTGTATGTATGTATGTTCGGTTCAAATCTTGCAACTGAAATTTGACCGACTTCTAGTCGTCCGAATAATTCGAAATGTGGCAGGTGTTCATTGCTCTAGTGACAATGCATTTTTTTGTTGAAGAAAAAAAATGGCGGCTCCTAGATGGTGGACGATATCTGTAATTATGGTCCGATTTGATCCAAAATTGGTATGTGATGGTTTTCTGGGACGGAGAATACGAATTTTTTGTAAAATTCATAAATTCAACACAGAGGCTCCAAGATGATGGACGAGTTTTGTGATAATGGTCCGATTTGATTCAAAATTGGTATGTGGGGGTTTTCGGGGTCGGAAATTATGATTTTTTCGTCAAAATTCATAAATTTGTGTAGGCGGCTCCAAGATGGAGGACGAGTTTTGTGGTTATGGTCCAATTCGATTCAAAATTGGTATGCGGCGGTTTACGCGGTTAGAGATTTCGAATTTTATGTCAAAATTCCTGAACACAAAATGGTGGCTCCAAGATGGAGGACCCGTTTTCTGATTATGGTCATATTTCTTTCAGAATTGGTATTTGGGGCTTTTCAGGTAAGGAGATTATGAATTTTTTGTCAAAATCTATAAATTCAAGATGGCGGCTCCAGAATGGCCGATGAGTTTTGTCATTATGGTCAGATTCTATTTTATAATTGGTGTGTGGGACTTTTTGGGGTCGGAGATCATGATTTCTTTTGGCTCAAAACTTACAGGGGAGAGACCTTGTGATAGCGATGCTCTACTAGAAATGAACAGATAGAGGTGAACTTACTAAAAAGCAAAAAATAGAATAACCAACAAAAAAACTTTTTAAAGACAAGTTTTCTATAAGCCGTGCTAAAACGTATAAAATAAGTTTGAGTCATCGCTGACAATGATTTAATTATTTTTTGTTGAATGATTTGGTTTCAAAAAGCTTGTCGCGTGAATTGTAATGAAATTAATAGTACGACAAGTTGTTACATACCAACCAATCATTGTCCAATGAAATTAATTGGTACTTACTTTCATAAACACTTCGCGCGACAATCTTTTCGAAATCAAATCATTCAACAAAAAATAATTGAATCATTGTCAGCGAGGACTTAAACTCATTTTATAGGTTTTAGTGCACGGCTTAGATGAAAGCTTGTCCTTAAAAAGTTTTTTTATTATTGATTTTATTAACATTTTTCATGTTGAAAAGGAAAACATTCTCAATCGAATATTGAAAGAAAGATTTTTCTGTGAATTGAAAAATCCACGATTAAAATGAAGTTATTTTTTGTGAATGTCTAACAGAAAACAACTACTTTCCTGGCTAAAGCCACGCTGGACATTGAACTACATCTGATAGATATTCTTCTTTGCCTCATTCATCTCATGAGTTCTTAATTAAGACTGGAATAGAAAATCAAATAACTATCTGAATGAAAATGCAAATTTTCAATTTCAGATTTTTTCTTTTGAGTTAGGGCTTTTTCAGAATATCTATCAGATGTAGTTCAATGTCCAGCGTGGCTTTAGCCGGGGAAGTAGTTGTTTTCTGTTAGACATTCACAAAAAATAACTTCATTTTAATCGTGGATTTTCAATTCACAGAAAAATCTTTCTATCAATATTCGATTGAGAATGTTTCCCTTTTCAACATGAATACCCCACAAGAGGTTATCTTGACGATGGAAGATAGTGACTGAAGTTTATCTTTCAGTCGCATATGATTCCACATCCGATTTTATGAACATCCTGTTTATATTTTCAACAAATCAATCTATCATACCCCATGACAGGTTTCAATGTCAGAAAACACTAATTTCAAAGTGTCTCTCCAAAAGAAATGATTCTAACTTTTTCCATCTTTGCAAAGTGAGATTGCTTCTTGAAAATGTGTTTTCCATTTCTTCCGGTCTTCCTGATGATCGTGGAAGCGTGAAATAGATTTTCGTCGACAAAATGTATTGAAGACCTAGTGAATGCGATGTCTCTCCTGCGTCAATGTTACGAATGATTTCTGGTGAGTACTCTCTTTTGGAAAACATTCTTCTTTGCCTCATTCATCTTATGAGTTCTTAATTAAGACTGGAATAGAAAATCAAATAACTATCTGAATGAAAATGCAAATTTTCAATTTCAGATTTTTTCTTTTGAGTTAGGGCTTTTTCAGAATATCTATCAGATGTAGTCCAATGTCCAGCGTGGCTTCAGCCGGGGAAGTAGTTGTTTTCTGTTAGACATTCACAAAAAATAACTTCATTTTAATCGTGGATTTTTCAATTCACAGAAAAATCTTTCTATCAATATTCGATTGAGAATGTTTCCCTTTTCAACATGAATACCCCACAAGAGGTTATCTTGACGATGGAAGATAGTGACTAAAGTTTATCTTCCAGTCGCAGATGATTCCACATCCGATTTTATGAACATCCTGTTTATATTTTCAACAAATCAATTACATTTTTCATTTACATTTTAACTTTGTATATTATATCAGCAAAATAAAATACAATTTGTTATGTCAGCTGATTGTTTCCATCACCAGGTGGAACTATCCCTCAAGAAACAGCGAAAAACGTACGACTTTCCTGATATCGAAAAAGGGAAAAGTTGAAGTAAAAATCATGGAATACAGTGACTTTGTCATGGGAAGATTCCACTTCTCAACAAAAACTTGAAATATTTCACTGCCCAAAACTCTAAAGGAGTAAGTAGAGAACGAAAGGAAAGTATACTGAAGACACTCTCTTCTGGTAATTTCAGAAAACAATTTTGGCAGAATTTGTCAATATCTTATTAATTTATAATAGATGCCAATTTAATAAAATTTTCAATATATAGCTTCTACTACTAACTGAACTTTCTAGCATTTCCTTTTTATTTTTGAGATTTTTTTTATAAAAAGCAATGGATAAAATTATACATTTGTTCGATTCTTTGTTTTATTGACGTAATATTTGTACAATTCAGGGTAATTGGCAGATACGGCTTCTTGGGAAAAATAGCGACCTTATAAAGTCCATGCCATGCACGTAATACTCTTAAATAAAAAAAGTCGAAGTTGATTAACTTTTCAAAACGGGTATAAATCGTTATTAAAATTGTTTACATGCTATAGCCGGTCAATTGGCATAAATTCATTCGGATTTTTTCTGAATGATGAATATTTTGAAAATTCGAAGACAAAGGATACTTTGTATCCAAACAGTTATCTGATTTGAGGTTGTGATTCTCAACATAACTTTGGTTTCCTTTGCTGGATCCGGTATAACAATTTCAAAACAGTTGTTATTATTTCCATCTCGTACCAGTCGGATAGTGTGATCATCACAAGATTCATGTCGATTATAGTTGAACATAACCAGCAGTATTCAAAATACCCGCTCCATCGGGGTAGCTCCGGCCTGATGCATCCTGACACAGCCATTCACTCTGAATTATCAGAGTTGTAGCCATACAACCTGAACAGGTACTCGAGGTTCACGCACAACTTCTAATTCTACGAGATAGAACCTTTATCATAGGCATTAAGTGCATTAGGCATTAAGTGCAGAATTCAAACATCAACTTGTGCAGATGTGGAAATAAAAAATAAATAAAAAAATATTTTTTAAGTTTAACGGTTTTATTGTAAAAAAAACATTATAATGATGCAGATAATGTACTCAAAGCTGAAGAATAAATAGGTAGGTACCAGGTACCAGTCATCACATCACTCTCCTCATCAATATAGGGCATAAAATATAATTGTGGGGCGTAGCGTAATTTGATATGAGCGGTTGACTGCATATAATAGAAATTCGACGCGCCCTACAATTTTATTTTAGTCTGAGCAATGCCTTATATTGATGGGGAGAGTGGTGTGATGAATGGAACCTAATTATTCTCTCAGCATTTAGTACATTATCTGCATCATTATTATGTTTCTTTGCAATCAAATCGTTGAACTCGAAAAACATATACTTATAATACTCAATCCTTCCTCGTTAACCACCTACTACAATCAGGACACTCGGATTCCGCAATCCCCAACCATGTAGATTTGATCCATTTTTGCCCCAAAAGCCACAAACTGAACCTGTTGGAAATTTTGGAAATAAAAAAGCGAAAAACTTACTTGGGCCAAATTGTGTGAATGATCAAATAGATTTTGATTGCATGGAATTTTTCAAATCCTTATCGTTTATGGGTTGAGTAGTGAACTAGTCCATCAGTTCTCGTACACTTTTGGTAACCAACCTCCTTCCCCCTTCACCCCCCACTCTCACATCTCTGCCAAAAATTGTTTTTTTTATTGTTTAATTTCTGACTCACCACACCATCTAGTTGCTGGTGACCGTAAGTCCACCATGATCTACTCATAAGTAGATTCCTACTACAAACATTACATTTCCTCCTTTTTATTCCATGGGGATTTATATAACCTTCCACTAGATGTCGGGTCAGTCACCCTGTCAATTTTCATCATTCGAGAGGCACAGTTCATTGCACAAAACACACACATATATATATATATATATATATTTATATATATATATATATATATATACATTGAAAATATATACATAGAATATATATATATATATATTTATATATATTTATATATTCAATGAGCCGCTCTGGAAATGCATTTCAGTTCACGGAACTGTTCACGGAAGGCAGATACTTGAAAATTTGTTGGATTGTTCGGACTGAAGATGGCCGATTTACGTTTTCAGTTGTCAAACTTGTGTAATGTGAGTGAATCACAAAACAATAACAATGGTTGAAAGTGATATAATTCAAGAATATTTAAATCCCTGATTTTACTATACATTTAATCGACATCATTTAGGATGAAGATATAAAGACATTATGGGATTAATAAATATGCTATGAGTATTACATTATAGCTTGAACGTATGTTATTTTTTTTTTTTAAGGGATAACCTATAATTTCTTAGTTAGGAGCCAGACCACAGGTTGGAAACTTTATTTCCGATTAACCCTTCAGAAGGAACTTCTCAAGATTTCACTTTGGAACCGAGATCTGAGTGTGAGCAACATGGTATTCACATCACAAACACTGCAATAATGGTCAATAATTTTATGTCCCGTCATTCTCCAAACGCCAATTGTGAGGAAGATTTTCCAAAAGGAGCACTGAATAATTTGGCATCTTGGGTGGAAAAATCTTCGCAACACGAAGCAGTAAGCAGCTCAACAGACACATGTGATTTCACTTCAATTCCTCCCTCCGTGAAGTTGAGCCAAAAAAATAATAATTTATATATAAAACCTTTTCAAAAACAAGCTTTTATTCAAATACCCTAAAAAGTAAAAATAATTCTTTGGATGTTGACGTAGTTTGATTCAAATTGTCGCAAAAGTTTTCATTTGAATACACCTAACGTCACATATCCAAAGCAATTATTTTGTACTTCTTAGGGTATTTGAATAAAACCTTGTTTTTGAGAAGGTTTTTTTTATTAATTATTTTATTTTGTGCTTTTTAGTAGGTATGCCTTAATCTATGCATTTTTGTTAAAGTCATTTTTATGAGGCCTTTTTCCTCCCAGTTCTGAGCTTTCTAGTTCTTCAACGGGGAGACCATCTGGAGATTAACTCATCCGTCATCCCGGAGCTGCCATCTTCAATTTATGAATTTTGACAAAAAATCAATAAACTCCGACTAAATTCATAATATCAGACTCCGAAAACCCCTAACACCCACATACCAATTTTGAATCGAATCGGAACATAATCACAAAACTTATTCGCCATCTTGAATTTGTGAATTTTGACGAAACATTCATAATCTCTCACCCCGAAAACCCCCACATATCAATTTTCAATAGAATCGGTCCATAATCACAGAAATCGTCAGATATCTTGAAGCCGCCATTTTTATTTTATGAATTTTGTCAGAAAATTCATCATTTTCGACTCTGAAAACTGCCACATACCAATTTTGAATCGAATCGGAACATAAACACAAATCTCGTCCGCCATTTTGGAGCCGCCATTCTGTTTCTTTTTTCTCCAACGAATGCATAATACATTGTCACGGGAACTATGAACACCTGCTGAATTCCACGTTAATAGAACAACTAGAAGTGGGTCAAATTTAACTTGCAAGATTTGATGACAAATATCGGGACAGGTGAAACTAAATAAAATAATAATAAAATAAAATAATTAATAAAAAAAAAACCTTTTTAAAAACAAGCTTTTATTCAAATACCCTAAAAAGTACAAAATAATTGGTTTGGATGTGTGACGTAGGTTATTCCGTGAATTATACATTCAAGAGCTTGTCGCGCAAAGTTTTCATTTCGAATACAGATTCGACAAGCTTTTGAAACCTATAACTCACGGAATAACCTACGTCACACATTCAAAGCAATTATTCCGTACTTTTTAGGGTATTTGAATAAAAGCTTGTTTTTAAAAAGGTTTTTTTTATTAATTATTTTATTTTGAGCTTTTTAGTAAGTACGCCTTAATCTATGCATTTTTGTTAAAGTCGTTTTTATGAGGCCTTTTTCCGAGCTATCTAGTTCTTCAACGGAGAGACCATTTAAAGATCAACTCGTCCGTAATCCTGGAGCTGCCATCTTCAATTTATGAATTTTGACAAAAAATCAATAATCGTTGACTACATTCATAATCTCTGACCCCAAAAACCCCTAACACCCACATACCAATTTTGAATGGAATCGGATCATAATTACAAAACTCTCCCGCCATTTTGGAGCTGCCATCTTGAATGAATTCATAATCTTCGACCTTGAAAACCCCCACATATCAATTTTGAATCGAATCGGACCATAAACACAAATCTCGTCCGCCATCTTGGAGCCGCCATTCTGTTTTTTTTCTCTAACAAATGCATAATGCATTGTCACGGGAACTATGAACACTTGCCACATTTCACGTTAATCGAACAACTAGAAGTGGGTCAAATTTAACTTGCAAGATTTGATGACAAATATCGGGACAGGTGAGGCTAAATAAAAGCTTGTGAAAAAGCTTGTAACAAGAGTAGCTGAGTGTACTCTGGTATACATAGCAGGATATATAGTGGAACGTCTTCCAAAATGTCCAGATTGTAGGCAAAATTTACAACACCTCAATGAAAATTTGAAAAATATTGATTTTATTGAGGTGAGAAAATATTCAAAAGAATCAAAAATGGTTAAACCAGGCAGTTTTTTTACTTTCTAGTTAGTCAATGTTTTTCCCATTTGCATTACCTGATTCTCTGAATGGGTCATGTGAAAAATATTAATGTTGTATTACAGACAATTTTGGAACATAACAATAATTTCAATCCAATCAACTGTGAAATTCATAGTTCTTCTGGCACAAATGCTTGTAAATTAATTATTAGGTGTTCTCTCTATTTCTGGTCTAAAAACATGAATAATAGGATACTCAAAGGCAGGGATTTGAAATTCAATAAGTTTTTGAGAAAAACTCAGGCGAACCCAGTTGATCCAATGAAGCTTATTGCACATAATTTTTTTTCAATAACTCTAAAATAAAAATAATTTTTTTTTTTTCATTCAATAAAACTAGTTTATTTTCCAATTTCTATGATTTTTTCCATGAAAAAAAACATACCTTTTCAGTATGTTTTTGAAAATGTGTCACATTTATTATGTTAGAGTAATTTGAACTGATTCAATCTCTATGCCAAATTATATTAGGCCTAATTTTAGTTTTCATTCTTTAACCAACGAAGAAAAAAAGACGAGGTTCTCTAGTCGACGCATATTTTTTTTTATGTATTTTTATGTAAAATAATCACCCTTAAGGGTAGAAAAATAGGGAATATTTATCGTTCATGCACTGAATTTTTACCTGTTAACCGATTCTACCACTCATAACTTTGTACTGGGTTGTACGATTTAGATGATTCTTTTTTTATTGGATATTTGAATTCGGAAAGGAATAATCCACCCCTGAGGATGGAAAAATAGGCGAGGATTGATTTTCTATTAGTGAACCGATTCTGTTGAAACTTGGCACACATATGTAGTTCTGATGACACTACAACATAATGAATACCTGGTGTCAATTGAGTAGGTGGTTATTAGTGGATTTCAGCCACAAAAAAGTAAAAAAAAAAATCTCAACAAAAAATAAAACTGACGAATGAATGAACTGAAAAGCAAAAAATAAAATAAACCTCCTTAGTCTTAATAATAACTGAGTTCTTAACTAATGTGGGTAACTGATTTTGAGTCGGCGCCAAATAAACTAGAAGTTGAATAAGGTAAAGCGTAAAATGTTAGCAGGGGGATGTATGGCGGCGTTATGATATTTTTTTTTCAAGAAATTCAATGGTCTTCGTTGATTGTTTGTTTGGCGCCGACTCAAAATCAGTTACGCACATCAGTTCAGGAGCTAAACTACCATTAAGACTAAGTAGGTATATTTTATTTTTTGGTTTTCAGTTTGTTTTTTCATTGGTTCCATTTTTTGTTAAAAAGTTTCTATACAACCTACAAAACTTTATCCTTTTCCCAAATATAATTTTTGTGCTCTGATTTTTTGTCAATAATTTGTATTTATCATTATACCAATCTTCCACCTCCGTTTTTGTGTTTTTGTCTCTGGAATTAGAAGTTATAAGTATATATCTACTTGGTTTATTATTGGCTATATACAATACTTATCAAGTCTACCTTGTCATACAGTATTTATTCAAACTGGTTTTTTTCTATCATTTGTATAATGATTGAAAAATAATTTTCAATGATAATTTTATTTTGCATATCTAATGTGATTTTTTTTTTATGAATACTAAATAGAAGATTATGTGCCGGTATTGCAGCACATTTTGTATACATAAGGGACAGAAAACCCCTTATGTATTCGAAATGTATTCGTGTTTCATCAATGAATTCATTGATGGTGAACATTGATGCGCTTTGAATACGTAAGCGCCAGAAAGCGCCTCTACAAGCATTGAATAGAAATTGCAACTTTTCAAATATTGCCGCACTTTCGAGTACCTGATGTTGTCAAAAGATGTCGTCACTGAAGCCTCAACGTCAAACGACCATTTTTAGTCCAAACAATCCATCAAGTTTGCCATCTGTTGTCAATAATATGTTTAAATAAAACCCATTTCCAGTCCGGTTTATTACAGTTTTTCTTCTATGTTTATATGTTCTGTGGTCCATTGTTCTCCCAGCTCAGCTGTCATACTTCAATTTGTTCTGTTACAAGACTCACAATCATCGAGTTAACGATGATTATAAAAGGAGCCTAAATGTATTTCAATAAGGAGGGAATACACCCCCACCTAGGGTACACACGACCACCATTTGCTTCATATAATTTCTGATAACCAATGACACTTGTCTATATTTTAGCGTCTGAATTCTCATCCCTTTTCAAAAAGTGTATTTAATAGGTTAAATATTATGGTTTTCTCTTCAGCCTTGTACCTTCTGTTACTACTGAAGAGGGAAAATTATTTTCCTGAAATGCATCCAGTTTATTAAATAATATAAAGAAAATTGTTGATGAGACTTGAGTATAATGAGTATAATGGACTTCTTTCGCCAACTTATTTGATTTTCAAGTTTTTAGTTTTTTATTTTTTTACTAAATATTTCTCATTCTATTCAGTTCATTTACTGCCTCATTATTACAAGGTTTCTTTTGTGTCAGTTTGTTGCAATCTTACTCCTCAATACATTCCTTCCAAAGATTTCACCCGACTCATTGCCACGTAAACTTGTCCTCCCTCAAACAATTTCGATCCAAAATACACAACTGCGTGGTCTACAGTGCTGCCTTGCATTTTGTGGACAGTGGAAGCCCATGACAAAATTAAGGGCAACATCTTCCTTTCAGAATTCATCCAAGTGATCCAATTCAATCATAACGTTTGAAAGGCATTAATGCTGATTCTTCCATTTCAAAGCCATATAGAAAATGGGAGTTGCATATGTTACCGACTCTCCTGAAAGTCCTTGATGTGTTGTTGTATGCTTTCAAACATCTCATATTAACAGTGAAATCACTAATTATTCTACAATTTTCACCCATTTCTCAGCGGTGGAAACTAATAGTGAAAACTCGAGCGCATAGTGTTGTCACTCATCCGATTTGATAAAGTATTTACAGAGATCAATTAATAGACCAGGGTCGATAATTTTCGAAACAAAAAAAAAATAATAGTAGGATGGAACCCATTGGAAGAGGAAGAGAATATAACAAAAATGAAAGGAACAATAATTTACGGGCGATCTGAGGTCGGGAAGTGGAAGGGGGTGAGTTTTTAAGGGTAAAAAACGGTTTATTTCAATTTCCGGCAAAACTACGAGTCCTATGGAAAAAAGTTGGATGGCAAAGTTGTAGGCAATGAAAAGATCTAGAACTTTCTGTGATTACACTTCTTTCACATAACCCCAAAATTTATGTAAAAAATTCAAATAACCAAGTTTTTGGTTTTTTATTTTTATCTTTTACAAAAAAACTTTTTTATTTACGAAATTCGATGAGAACTTATCTTTTCATGTCCTAAACAGACTGTGATTTTTTGGATTTGAAATATTAATTTTTCCACCTTATTTTGACTTAATTTCGAAAAAGCACCCTGATTTTCAATCGAAAATTCTCCCGTCAAAATATCAGTTTTTTTAAAGAAGTCGGTGATCTTTTTGTTTGTTGAAATCTCTACTTCCTGACGAAGCAGAAAAAAAAACATTACCATGGTAAATGTTCTCATAAAATGCAAAGAAATAACAGGTAGTAAGGCCCAGGCCCTCCTAGCCCCTTTCCCACTTCTCTATGGAATACCTTTTGATGGGCTAAAATTTTCCGTAGGTCACTCAGGTATATAAGTCATCTTGAAATAGCAATAAATAGGCGTCTACGCATATAATTTAAAGATTCTTCAACTTTCTCAAAATATTGTGGATGTCTTATTAAATATTAACTTTACGTTTCTTTGCATTTTCTGAGAACATTTACCATAGTAATGTATATTTTTTTCCATACCATCAGAAATTAGAGATTTCAACGAACAAAAAGCCCACCGAGCTTTTTAAAAAAGCTGATATTTTGACGGGAGAATTTTTTATTGAAAATTGGGGTGTTTTTTTAGATATTAAGTCAAAATAAGGTGAAAAAATAAATAATTCAAATTAAAAAAATTACAGTGTGTTAGAGACATAAAAAAATAAGTTTTTACCGAATTTCGTGAGAAAAATTTTTTTTTTGGGAAAGATAAAAATAAAACCAAAAACTTGGTTATTTTTTTTTTTTTTATGTTCTGGTTCCACGAAAAGGGATATCCTGTAATGTTCAGAGAACATCGTGGGAACCAAGAAAAAGAAGGTAGGAGTTGGTGTTCTTCTTAAATTTCTGAAGGTTGTATGCCTCGGGGAACACCTCCCTGGGCAATGAGTTCCAAAGCCTCGCTGTTCGTTGGATGAACGAGTCTTTGGAAAGTGATGTTCTGCAGGTCTCCAAAGTGACCACGAAGGGGTGTGATGACTGAACTTGACGGGTTAATCTCGAAGAGACTGCCAAAGCAGGAACGATTGTTGATATTTCAGAATAGCATCGCCCATGGAAATATCTATAAAATAGAGACAAATCGCCAACTTTTCTACGGTGTTCCAGACAAGTGAGCGAGTTTGTAAGCGAGGCATCACCGACGAGACGAATTGCCCTTTTTTGGACAGAATCCAATAGCCTCAGGATATGTTTAGGTGCCGCACTCCAAATATGGGAACAGTATTCCAGGACAGGTCGGATCTTGCCTTATAGATCATAAGCAGGTTCCAGACAAGTGAGCGAGTTTGTAAGCGAGGCATCACCGACGAGACCTTAGATCATAAGCAGCTGACTGGGGGTGAAATAGCTCTTGGCACGGAAACAAAACACAAGCTTTTGGGATGCACTTTTGGCAATGGACCTTACGTGATTTTCCCAGGAAAGGTTATTGCTGATAGTAATACCAAGCATCGATATGGATGACTTTAGTGGTATGGTTACTCCTGACAAAGTTATGTTAGGCACAGTGAGATCGGCTTTTCTAGAGAAAAGACATGCTTGTGTTTTGTTTGCATTGAATTCTACCAAGTTATTAGATCCCCATTCGAGAATTGTTGCTAAGTCCATATTTATATTATTAACATTTCTTCCTCGTTCATTTCTGGTTTCACGGGCTGATATAGGGGCCCTGGAAGAGAAAGTGGTATGGAGGGTACTATCATCGGCAAAGCTGTGTACTGGACATGAAGTTGCTTTCAACAGGTCGTTGATGTGAAGTAGAAATAGTGTTGGTGCGAGAATAGATCCTTGCGGAACACCAGCATTTATGAGTAGAGTGTCAGATGAAACTCCATCGACCACTACATGGAGAGACCTGTTTGAGAGAAAACTAGCAAGCAGAGAACACAGCTGAGGGGCAAGCCATAAGACTGAAGCTTGGCGAGAGTCCCTGGTGCCAAACTCTATCGAACGCCTTGGAGATATCTAATGCCACAGCTAATGTTTCTCCATACTTTTCAATCGATAGCTGCCATATATGTGAGTCGTAAGCGAGCAGGTCACTCAGTTGCTCTCTGATGGCGGGAGCCATATTGCCTATGCGTTGACACTTCCTGAGTCTTCCAGATATTTCATGAGCTCGATGTTGATGGCTTTTCCATGACCTTTGAAATAATAGATAGCAGTGCGATAGGTCTGTAGTTGCTAGGTAGGGCCTTTTGCCTTTTTAGGGACTGGCTGAACTCTTGCAATTTTCCAATTGGACGGAAATACCCCAAATTGTAAGAGTGGTTGAACAACTTGCAAAGAACAGGTGTTAGTTCGGGGCACATTTCTTGAGAACAATCGCGGGATTCCGTCAGATCCACAGGCTTTGTTGGTGTTGAGACCCAGCAAAATCTTTCTGATAGTACGTTGGCGAAAGGTGATCTCGGGCATGTGACTGTCAATAGGTGTAATGTTCGGGGTTGTTTTCCCGATGAATCCAGAGTGGAATTTCCAGCAAATAGGTGCGCAAAGATATTGGCTTTTTCCTGGGCAGTCGTTGCTAGTGTTCCATCTCCTTTGGTTAGAGGAGGAAATGAGCTGGAAGTGAAGTTTCTTCCCACAGCTTTGGCGAAAGACCAAAATGAACGGGATCCGTTAGGACATTCAACAAGTTTTGATCTTATTTTGGCATTGTGGGCATCTTTTGAGCATTCTATTGTCTCTTTGCATATGCCTCTAGCCTCGACATATGCTGCTCTGGTCTCAGGGCCCGGATTTTTTAGCCACCGATGGTATGCTGCCTGTTTGGAAGCCACAGCTCTAGAGCAGTTTCTGTTAAACCAGGTCTTATCGGATGATGTTCTTCTTTCGGTATTCGGTATGTAAGTTTGCATCCCCAACATGATGATTTCAGAAATTGTCTCAGGACATCGTGTTGGATCTACTGAAGAGAAACAAACTCTCTTCCATGGAAACGCTGAGAAAAACATACGAAGACCTTCCCAGTCGGCCGAATTGTAATGCCACATGAGACGGGGTGGTATTGTGCAGCTCGATGGTAAATGGAAAGAGCATGTTGTGGAGATGAGGGTGTGATCAGAGTTTCCAAGTGGGGCACAAACTTCTATTCTATACGGGTCAGGATTGGTGGTGACGAAAAGATCTAGTGTATTGGCAGACTGGTTGTTGACATCAGGGATGCGGGTTGGTAGCTCGACCAGTTGTTCTAGACCATGAGTGATGGCGAAGGCCTCGGCTTGACGACCTGCATCATCTGTTTTGTTAGAGAATTTGAGCCAGGCAGCGTTATGTACATTAAAGTCTCCCATGATTATGGTTTCAGCTGTTGGATGGTTCTCCTGAATGTAGTCCAGTTTGAGTGATAAGAACTCAAAGAGGTCGTTATATGAAGGTTCATTAGGTGATAGGTAAAGGCAGCAGAGGAACTTAGTCAGTTTGGTATCAGATAGCTTGAACCACATCACATCAAAGTCTTTCGGTTCCAAACTCTCTTCACGCTGGCATGAAAGGTTAGCCTTAGCGTAAAGGCAGACTCCACCTTTGAACCTGAATCGAGAATGGAGTTCGTAACCAGGACAAAGCATATGGACCTTGTTGGTGGACGAGTTTACTTGTGTTTCTGTAAGAGCCAGAATATCCGGTGTTTTCGTCTGTAGGTGATGGTGGACGTCATTGATGTTCTTGTTGAGTCCGCGGATATTGCAAAAATTAATTTTTAATGTTGAGTCCCCTCGAGTACCTCTCGCCCGGAAATCCGAATGGAGAGGTATTTTACTTCCGGAGTGTTTTACTCTAGGAGACTTCATCATTATTACTATTTGGATGTACCTGAAAATAAAGGAGGAATTGGGGAAAAGGAAAGAGGGAGACCGGAAAGTATCGACCGAACACTGAAACATGGAATGATCCATTTCACAGCACACAAAGTCGATATGGTGGTATTTCACCGGGCGATGAGACCATCTTCCACCTACGGTTATCCTTTTAGTCGCCTCTTACGACAGGCAGGATTTACCATGGGACTATTCTAAAGCCGACCCCATACAGCACAAAATTCGAAATATAGTATTGTAATTTTTTACATAAATTTTGGGGTTATGTGAAAAAAGTGTGGAGACAAAAGTTGTAGATCTTCTCATTACCTACAACTTTTTTCGATAGGACTCGTAGTTTTGCCGAAAATCGAGATAAACCGTTTTTTACCCTTAAAAACTCACCTCCTTCCACTTCCCGACCTCAGATCGCCCGTAAATTATTTTTACCTCCATTTTTGTTATATTCTCTTTCTTTTCCGAAGAGTTTCATCCTACTATTTTTTTTTTCACTTTTTACCATTTTCAAAGGCTTCAGCACTGGTCTATAATGGACCTTTTTATGCACCATGAGAAAACACTGTAATTAGAAAGTATATGTGCTAATATCACTTGGGATTTTTTTATTTTTTTTTCTGATGGGTAGTTTTTCCATAATCCGGGAAAAAGTGGATTCGTGACGTCACGTTCACTAAAAGTTGATTTGGCATCGTTGTATGAGTTGCGAATCATGGAATTGTGACGTAATGACATTTGTTATTTGATACTTTGATAGGTTCGTACGTTTGCTCCACGGAATGGAATATTATCAATCGTTTGTCTCTCTTCAGCTCTTTTTCTTGCATATATCTGATACGAGACACGAGATATGCAGAGAACTGCTGCAAATGAACAAGCTCTCCATGAATGTTTGGTATTGAAAAATTTCGGAAATTATTTTCTAATTTTAATAACTATGAAAATGTCTAAAAAGTGCAATGTGCCCGGTGTTCTGAACACCAGTGAAAGTGAATCAAACTTTTGTAAAAAGCGGAAATAAATGCTTTTGTGCAGAACATTTCCAGGTGAGTACATCAAGGAACGATCTTTAATTTCACTCAATGCAAGTTTGCAAAATCATCGATCAGTACTGTATTTTATACCCAGTCCTATAAACATATTGTTCTTTGGTTCCAGCTGAAAGAAGATACTATGAATTGGGAATATGCTAGAACAACGGGATCCAAATTTATGTTCAAGAAAGATGTCTGTCCACATATCAACCTGAAACGACATTGATCTGACAATGTTTCATCATGAGTACATGGTACATGACCTACCAACGATGAAGAAACCCAAACCAAATGAAAACATCACTCCTTCAGCTAGTAAAACTGTGTTGAGTGACATTACATCCATGGGAAATATTTACTCAAGAGTTTCGAATAGTTCTTCTCCTAGCAGTAGCCAAGCTAGTACATTATCCGATTCACCAAAATCACACCTCCAAAAAAAAATCTGAGTATATTCCTAGTCAGTCTTCATCCAATCCTGATTGTGAAAATATCGAAGGACAGCAGCGCACTTATAGAAAAGAAGAGTAATTTTATTTGGGGCTCCCTGAAAATGTTTACCACATTGTGAAATACATTACCAAAATTGAAGAAATTAAATATATGGATGTTCTGACAAGTTTAAAAAAGATACGGGTTGGGGATGTATACTCTCGATTGGCTGATGACTTTGACTTGTGTTGACTTGTGCAATGGTTTTCTGCGGTTTCCCGCTGCACGTTCCTTAAGAATGCCGAATGGCATGAACTACTAGGAGGATAGAAAAGAGCCGCAGCTCTCCTCACCCAAACAAAAATATCAAAATTTTAGTAAGAAAATTAATCTTGTAAACAGAAAGGAAAATGAAATATTAGCTGTCCCTGAAAAGAATGCAGAGTTCTATAACAGGGAGATAGGGAAAAGTTTCAAATAAAATAAGAAACAAGTAAACAAAAAAGATTGAATAAATTACTTTTGATTGATTTGGATGACTTTGATTGGAGTTAATCAAGTGTTCACAAGATTTTCACGAAAGCTGTGCCTATGATGGCAAATTGTTTACAAGAGTATATACAGTGCTAGTCAAAAGTCCCCTCCCCCCCTCGTATCTTTTGAACGGGTATACTTATAATAATGAAATTTGGAGGGTGGAAATAAACGGATGTAGGCTTCTCAACTGGTCATAACAGGTGACGCAATAGTCATAAATGACGTCACAAGGCCACTGTGACCAATAATTTTAAATGGGACCCTATGGCAAGTGACAGCTCGTTTGAAAGGTATTGACAATACCTATTCAGTCATACCAATTTTGTTTGGGTTTCGGCTGATTTTGATTGATAAATTGAAGAAATACGAAAATTATAGTTTCGCATTTAATTAATAAAGATTTTAAAGTACGCCTCTGGTTAATTGTCAAAAAGGTTGACGTTTTTGAATTCTCTACTTGTCAAAAGTGTTTATACCTTGAAAATTTACCTAAGCTATTGTTTAACGAGACCTTTAAGTGTTTACATAGGCAAAATGGTACGTACTGTAGTCGACAAAGTAGCAGCTATCTTAATAATTGGTGAATGTAGAAACAATTTCCATGCAGCGGAACGACTGTTTAATGAGAGGTACCCCGATCGCCCTATATCGAGGGTTTATTTGAGGGAGCTTCTTCGGAAGTTTGAAGCATCAGGTAGTGTTCAAGATGCCAAACGATCTGGTCGACCAACAATTAGTGATGACAAAAAAATTGACATAATTGGAGAAATGGTAGTAAACCCTACTTCTTCCACAGCCCAAGTTGCGTCTATCTGTGAAGTCAGTCAAAGGACAGTACATAGGGTGTTGGCTAAAACAAATTTCATCCATACAAATTAAAAATGGTGCACCAACTTTCAGATGATGACCCCGACCGAAGACTAGAATTCTGTGAAACTATGTCCAATAAAATGAACCAACAACCAGGCTACATACAGACAATTTGTTTTAGTGACGAAAGTACTTTCTTTCTCAATGGAAATGTTAACACTCAAAATGTGAGGTATTGGAGTGACACAAATACCTCATATCTTTCGTGAAAAACATGGTCAATTTCCAGAAAAAGTAAATGTTTGGGCAGGTATTTTGGGAAACCACATAGTTGGGCCTCTTTTTCTCAATGCTTACTTAACCGGTGAATTGTATCTGGAGATGTTACAAAATGATATTGAGTCGTTAATTCTTGAAATTCTAGAAGATAATCCAGATGAATTCGACAACTTGGAAATAACGTTTCAACAAGATGGTGCTCCTGCACACTATTACGGTGCAGTAAGACGTTACCTAGATGAAGAATATCGTGGTAGATGGATTGGACGACGAGGTTCGATCGAATGGCCAGCTCGGTCACCGGACCTTACACCATTAGATTTTTTTCTATGGGGGTACTTGAAATCTAAGGTTTACGCTACAGTACCTGACAGTATTGCCATTCTGAAACAACGAATTGTTGAAGAATGTAGGGCAATTTCCGCTGACACACTGGGACGAGTACGACAAGAGTTTAGCAATAGGATGCATTACTGCCAGGAAGTAGATGGAGCACATTTTGAACACTTATTATAAGAACTGGTTCTTAAATCTTTATTAATTAAATGCGAAACTATAATTTTCGTATTTCTTCAATTTATCAATCAAAATCAGCCGAAACCCAAACAAAATTGGTATGACTGAATAGGTATTTTCAATACCTTTCAAACGAGCTGTCACTTGCCATAGGGTCCCATTTAAAATTATTGGTCACAGTGGCCTTGTGTCGTCATTTATGACTATTGCGTCACCTGTTATGACCAGTTGAGAAGCCTACATCCGTTTATTTCCACCCTCCAAATTTCATTATTATAAGTATACCCGTTCAAAAGATACGAGTGGGGGAGAGGACTTTTGACTAGCACTGTATATTGGCCTGACATATCTGAAATTGAAAGAAATTTGCCGATCCCTTTCAGAGCTCGCTATAAGAAAGTTAATTCAATTATTAATTGTCTGGAAATTGACTTGGTCAGAATAGAAAAAATGCAATACTGTAAAAATTTTAATATCTGCTACTCCAAATGGCACAATACTATTGAATTTTATTTCAGGAGCATACGGTGGACGAATTCTTCAATAACTTTGTCGATAAGATTCATTTCTTCTATTTTGATTGATTGAAATTCAAAAATACTTTAAATAACTAGAATGTGCAGTATTATGTCAAAGTTTTCTAAGGTTTGTTGTCACATTCTCTTCATGAATGCCAATATTTTCAGTTTTTTTTTTCTATAGCTTTGTAACCATAGGGAAAAATTTTACCATAGAAAATGTAAGCCTGTATTTGTAAAAACTAGATGAGTTAACGTCTTTACCTTTGAATTAGTATCCCTCAACAAAGAATTGGTGTGAAATAAGTAAATAATTTTGCAAAAAATTTACGAAATTTGTATGAACATATTTCAAGGCTATTCATTCTAAATTATTAATTATATTTTCAGTAGTTCAAACTTAATAAATATTTGACTCATCACATGAAGGAAACACTAACAGGTACCGAATATGAATTTATTTATATTATAATACAAACAGACAAAGCCTACATATATATTCACAGTATAATGCATTTATGATTGATTATATCTAAACAATCACAGAAAAAATAATTCGGCGAATACCCCAATCGATGAAGGTAAGTTCAACAGAAGCTTAAATCCCCACTTCATTTTGAGGAATTCATCCATTGCTTGATCCATTCTGTGTAAACTGTACAGATGCTAGATGAACATGAAACAAAAAAAGATTATGAAAGTAGCCCATGTCAGGTGGAGTTCTAATTAATTAGTAGAAAAAATCAAGTCTGCTCCACAGTAAGAAGCATTTATTTCTAGGAAAGAAAATAGCAATGCATTTCGGCAAAGTATTTTGCCATCTTCAGGCTCTCTAAAATATACATAGAAAAGATACAAGGGTGAACATCGTAAAAATTGGTAGAAGACTTAGCACAAAAATAAACATAACATCACCGACTTACACAAACATTGAATTTAAAATGTCAACTCATTAATTCAGTCGATAACCTACGTTATATTAATCAGTTGACATTTTTACTTCAATGTTTTTGTAAATCAGTGATGTTATGTTTATTTTTTAATCAGTTGACATTTTTACTTCAATGTTTTTGTAAATCAGTGATGTTATGTTTATTTCTTCCCTAGAAATAAATGCTTTACATGAGCAGACTTAATTTTCTACTAATGAAAAAAAGCTTGATATTTTTCCAAAGGATAAACAATAACTTTTTAATGAAAAATCAAAGTGGTTTCAAATATAAATTAGAAAAAAACACATTTTCACTTTATATTTCTTATGAAATAACCAGAGGTTGTGAAGTATCCCATGTTCAATTTTGATATAAAGTATCATTTAACCAATATATTAAGAGTAATTTTGACAAACTTGAAATAACTAAATAAAATAATCCTCACCTTCATTGGCAAATGCTACACTGGGCCAATCAAAGGAGCTTGCGATCTCAGGGATTACACAGTTCTTTGATATATTCTGTATTCTGTGCATGTGCTGAAACATGAAAACAAAATCAAATATTTATATATAATGCCTGTGGCTTCCCGTTTCCCATTATCTCGTTTGGGTGCCATAATTGATTTTACAGCAAAAGTAATTTTCAAGTTAGGTTACACACGAATTCTTCATTTGTAATAGAGAGCCAAAACACCAATGTTCATGACCGTAACTCAAAAACTAACCGAAACCCCATAAAAAAATGTACCCTTCATTTGACCCCTTTAGGAGGTGAATTTCAAAAAGAAAAGCTCAAATACCAGTTTTCAATATACACATACCTTCAGAGGCCGAACAGTCTGAACACGGACATTCTAGGACATTGCTTCTTCGTCTACATGCACCAAACAATTATTAAAAAAATTGTGGATTTTATGTTACTGTGTGAGCTTTGCTTTCACATTGCAGACATTTTCTTGGCGTTTCAACTGTATGTAGCCAACAGCATCATCACCTCTGGAGTCACTGGTAGATCTGTAAAAAGATAACATGTGTTGATTTACTTTTTTGATGCGAATAAGTCAGTTGAAAATGATCTCGATATTTATTTTAACTATATACCTAACACAAATTGCTTACCGTTATCACATTTTTCATTTCAGCACTCAAAAAAGTCATGTTTGTTAAATAAAAAGAGTAAATCATCTCATAATCCACCTTTCATTATGTTTCATTATAAACACACCAAATCGTTTATGATATAAGAAATTAATAAGTTGATAAAAATAAACATTGATGGTTAACCTCAAATCTCAATATTATTTTCATGGGAACTGTCTGTAACATTTGAGGTGTTGCCAATGATCGGTCCTCATCAAAAGGAAGGCCCGTTCAGAAACTTTGAATGTTTTAAATAAAGAAACCCGTTGTTGAAATGAGATTTTTTTTTTATGAGTCTATCAATAAACACAGTTCAATTATATATTAATGGTGTATATCAAGCAGTGAGCTATATTTTTGACAAGAACAGTAATGCGTGTTTCTGAACGTGGATTATGGAGGGGGTAGTTTTCGATGAACGTGACGTCACGGGTACTCTTTCAACCGCAATATCTTTTCGAAATAAAAAATATATGATGGCATTCTAAGTCAATTGGACGTTTCAAATGAAATACAATCGACCTATATCAGTTTTGGATTTTTTTTTTCCTAAATGGAAAGGTCCATTGAAGTTTCTGGTCGTGAATGTCAAAACGGCGCGGCGTTTGTGTTGTAATTCAATGGGTGAAAGCTTCGAATCAAACAGAGACCCAATGTCAAGAGTGCGCGTTTGATAAATGAACGACAATAAAATAACCTGAAATCGAATGTGAATGTTTGGTCGTTGCTTGGTGAGCGTTTATGTACGAAAATACTTCATTAACGTGTCTACAGTAGTCACGATCATTCGCTCTGCAAGTGCAGGAAGTTTTTGTAACTTCTTTGTAACATCTACTACAGGGAAGAAGGTCAAATTGGCAAATTTTCCAAGTTTTTCAATAAATATTTCCAAGGAAACATGAACGAAACATATTTTCATTCATGTTATACACATTAAAAATAATTTTCCATTGAATTTTTTCAACACATTATTACAAGCTTTTATTTAGTTTCACCTGTCCCTATGTTTGTCATCAAATCTTGCAAGTTGAATTTGACCCACTTTTAGTCGTTCGATAACCGCGAAATTTGGCAGGTGTTCATAGTTCCCGTGACAATGCATTATGCATTTGTTAAAGGAAAAAAAACATAATGGCGGCTCCAAGATGGCGGACGAGATTTGTGTTTATGGTCCGATTCGATTCAAAATTGGTATGTGGGGGTTTTCAGGGTCGAAGATTATGAATTTTTTGACAAAATTTATGAAATCAAAATGGCGGCTTCAAGATGTCTGACGATTTCTGTGATTATGGTCCGATTCTATTCAAAATTGGTATGTGGGGGTTTTTGGGGTCGGAAATTATGAATTTTTTGTCAAAATTCACAAATTCAGGAAGCCGACTCCAAGATGGCGAACGAGTTTTGTAATTATGGTCCGATTCGATTCAAAATTGGTATGTGGGTGTTAGGGGTACTTACTAAAAAGCACAAAATGAAATAATCAATAAAAAAATCTTTTCAAAAACAAGCTTTCATTCAAATACCCTAAAGTACAAAATAATTGCTTTGGATGTGTGATGTAGGTTATTCCGTGAGTTATAGATTCAAAAGCTTGTCGCATCTGTATTCGAAATGAAAACTTTGCTCGACCAGCTCTTGAATCTAGAACTCACGGAATAACCTACGTCACACATCCAAAGCAATTATTTTGTACCTTCTAGGATATTTGAATGAAAGCTTGTTTTTAAAAAGGTTTTTTTTAATAATTATTTTATTTATACCTGTCTTTCAATCGGCTTGGGTGCTCTACTACTTCGAAGATATGAAAATATACGCACCACTTATTTACATGCAAATTCTATCTTTATTCAATATCGAAAACTGAAGATTGGAGTACAATGGAAAGTTGGGTGAATTTTAAAAAATAATCGACTTCTTGAAGTTTATTTCACGTCTTCTTGAAGATTCGAGCTGTAGAGAAATGCTTATATCTAACTGAATTTTTTAATAAATTTGCGAATAATTCTCATCTGAATATTTGAAAAAACTAGATCTCCATTTGCCTGTTTCCAATATTGAAATTATTTGAACCCAACCATTTGGTGATTTGTTCCATTAAAGATACCTATTAATTCCAATGTTTTCATAACAAAGTTTTAATCGCAAGTGTAATGTTATCCTAAAACATTTTCCATCTGTGGACAAGACGGCAAAGGCAACTCTTGAAATCCCCAATTTCGATAATGAGTTTATCCAACCGTCAACCCAGAAATAGACAAACGATTATGGAAAATGTGACAACGTCGTCTTCACTAACCTCCCAGGTAGCCTAGTATAATCAGTTTAATATTTTCCTTCAGAGGTCTATCTCTTAACATCTGAGGTCAGTAATATCAACAGTTTTTGAGTTGGCCATAGCTGACACTGATTTCCATAGGTTTTTTGTACCACCTCATAACGTGCCGTTTACAAGGCACCACCTGAGCAGTTGTTTTTTTTTACAACGGGCTATTTTGACAAACCAGGGCAGAAATCTTGTGCAAAAATAGAGAAATAGCTGTACCTCAACACAGAAGCCGCAGACTCAATTTTCTGCAAGTGGTTTGTCGGCAGAGCACTAAGAAAATTCCTTATCTTCAAAAAAACGGAATGACACTTCACCCGGCAGTAGAATAAGTACAATACTAGAGTATTCTAGGACCCTCAGTGAGTACACATTTGATTTCTCTCCCTCAGAGTATGAAAGAAAGAAAAGGGGGCCAAACCCGGAAAAATCAGCTTTATCCTTCACCAAGTTAACTATTTGTCAGAAAGTAAATGTTTTTTTGTAAATTTGGTCATTCTTAAGAACTTAGTGTGATCTGAAAACAGCTGTTCCTAGGTGATAGGTTAGGCAAGACTTCTAAGTTGGCTATTGGGGTGGTCCTCATAGTTTCCGTGGCAGCCAGGAAGGCTTGCTTTTGGGTGCCATGGGATCGCTTCAGCCTGCTGAGTCTTTGACCTCCATGTTACCAAACCTTATGCTGTCATGGGTCTGATGACCCTGCTTTATAGCCAAATGATCATTTTCGGTTATAGCCCTCAGTTTTTCCACACATTCTTCTGCATAGGTTAAGGGCTACCAGGCTTTTTTAATAATTTTTTGTAGGTGTTTATACCATGTCAGCTTGTTGTCAAAGATGACTCCCCAGTATTTTGCCTCTAGTGCAATTGAAATTTTTTCCCCGTTCAGAACTGGTGGCTTGAGTCCTCTCAGTACTATCTTTTTTGTAAAAGCAACTATTGTGTTTTTTTGGGAGTTAACAGTAAGTTTTGTCTCCTAACACCACGTATTTACTGAGTTTAGGGCAGTCTCCATATGGTCCGAGATGGTTCCTGCAAATTTGTCTTTTGCAATAATTGCAAGATCGTCGGTATATCCTAAGCATTACATGCTTCTGGATGTTGGCTTTACCACTGGTCCGTCTACTAGGATAGCCCACAGAAGAAGTGATTGGGCCCTTCTTTGGGAGCATCCCCTACCTTTTCTAGCTGTGACTGTGGTTTCGCTTATGGTTGATATGATTATATTTTTCACCAAACTGGCGTTTACCCATTGACACAGGAGGGATGGGTCCGCCTTATTTTCTAGAGCTTTGGTTATTGACCGTTGACCCTTGATGTCTCTTTGTCCTCCAGAAATTTTGTGAGTCGCCTGTTGAGATCATTTAGTGCCAAGTCTGTTGACTTACCTGGCTGTTACGCGTATTGGCGTTCGTTGAGAGGGTTTTTTTAATAATACCTCGCCCCTAGTCGACGGAGAGCTGGCTACAGGACGAGCAACATGCCTCGGTGCACGAAATATTTTACCTGGAAATGGTTCGATTGTTGTTGGCAAAGCGAAAGCCTGACCGTCATAAGGCGCGTTGAAATATATTTGTTCAGGCGGGCAAACAAACATGCAAATTTGCCGACAAAAAAACTGTAGATCGGTATGGTTGGAAATTCATATAGGTATCGAGGAGAGATGAATGAAAACAGGTGAAATATTGTGAGAAGAGTAAGTGGAAGATATAGGGTTGTCAGAAGCTTCAAAATTGCGAAAAATTTAGTAAAATTCACATATTGGAAGAACTTTTGACAATTTGCATTTGTATTGTTTACGTGAAGGATAAACTACGTGCAAAGTGTCAGAAGGCAGAGTGGAAGATAAATCATGAGAATTCGGGTGGAAAGTTTGATTGCGCTTTTCCCACCGTATATATTTTATAGCACTTCTGAAACCTTTTTCGAATATTCATAAAGGTCTATAATTACATTGTCAGAAGCAAGATCAATATCAATTGAGATTAATTAATAAATGTTATAATTCTTCATCGTACAACATTTTGCTTTGATTAAAGCATGATTCAATTTTTGAAATGTAAGTGAAAAATTATATTATGTATATTTGAGTTGAAAAAGTAAGGAATACATGAAGATAAAGTTTCATGACGGCTTATAAAGAGCTGTGAATATCTGCCGGTTCTATTCGTTTGCTGTCTGTTTAATTCTCTCTCCCGTTCACTCTGAAATCATCGTTAGATATTTGTCAATTGCCGTGTAATTACATGTTCCGTGTTACATGTTTCCAATTCGAATGCTCAAACCATTCCATCGTCTCCTTCATAAATCTCCTGAATTTTTTCAAGCGGCCACAAATTTCTTTGCAAAGTGTCATCCACAACCAGAACAATCATTCAGTGCGATACAGTATTTTCCTGCAGACCTTTTCGTTTGTTTATTCAAGTTGAGTGAATATGCTTTCTGCCATCTTCTCCAATAGATGTCAGCTAGCGCCTGGGAAGACCTCCATTGTTTTCTAGAGATCACTTCTATTTTCCCGTTAGATGGTGCAGCTCCGTTAGAACAGTTGAGTGAAAAATGATTGGATGTAAGACTTCCAGGATTCAAGTGGTCACTTGGACCATATGTAAGCGGTTTACTATTTACCATGTTTTTTGCTCCAGCTATTAGAGTTTTAAGAACTTCTGCTTTTGGATTTTTTTTTTAGTGTAACTCCCAATACAGTTTTCACTGATCTCACTAACCTTGACTAACTTTCTCCCATATGTGGAAAGGCCGGCGGAATAAATATTCATGTTATTTCTTTGAAAGACAAAAAATCATTAATCTGTATAGGGGTCAGGTTCTGTGCAGCTTCTCTCAATTCTTGGACTACAGAACGCATATGTGTTCAATTATCCGAATGTTGCTCTCTTGGGCAACCTAGTCCACTCACAAATCTTATGATTGCCATTACATCAGAATCGGTATCAAGAGAATTCGCGATCTCTAGATGAATGGCTCGTATGCTCATACAGGTGAATGCAACGATAAAGCATTTTCCATGTCTTCTACCGATTGTAACTGGGGCTGTTCCAAAATAATCCAATCATGATGGTGGAGCTCTTGAGTCTGCTCTCTGGTAGCCGACCCATTGCAGGGACATGCGACGGGGCATTCCTTCTCCCACAGAAAAAACATTCAATCTTTCATTCGCAAACGGCGTTCCTTATTTTCAATATCAAAAATTTCTGACGAAGTTCGTTAATTATCAGTTTTTGTCCCTGGTGTCCAGATTTATTGTGATAGTTTTTTTTTACTAATCTCTATCTACCTGCACTAGAGGAAGTCATTTGCCATATTCATTTAATTTGTAATTTCCTTGTAATATATTTTTGTTTTCTTTATTGAGTCATCACTTCTATTTTCCCACAAACTCTTTTCACTGGTGTCCAGAGCGTTCTGACGTAGGTTCTACTTCTTTCGATTTGCAATTGTAATAATTAATTTGCATTTGTAATAATTATTTCTGGGGTGTGTTTGTTTTGTCTATGTCGTTTGTCCTATCTTCCATTGTTTTTGATTTTTCTCCTAATATGAATTGTGTTTTCCAGATCATCAAAAAAATATTTGGTTACTTGTTTAGCATCCTTTATTATACATAAACTAATCCAATCCATTTTCCGCGAATCTTTTCTGATTCATCATAATTCATGATAAGTCTCAACAGGTTCATTATAATTTATGTTCATGGGTAGGTAGTGATCTGTTTTTCATTTTATTTTAATGGCTTTTTTCAACTTCGGCCTATTTCTGCGATCATGGCTAAACACCTACGCATGTGAGAACACTTTCACCAACGAAAAATGTTTACGAATCTTTTGTTGTTTCAGAAGTGGGGATCTTTAACGAGCTCAACATCTATGAACTCGGAAGCGCAATCTAAACGTCCCCTCCAATGCACCACATATCTATTATTATTTTAGTTCCAATTGATATATAACACCCTCACGAATATAATTAACTACGCCAACATTTGAGTTTATATCCCCCTCATCATAGATCATATCATATCCATCCAATTGTAGCGCCTCAAGGTAGATTTCAATATAAATACTATCCAATGAGGACATCACCGCAACCCTTTGAATAAAAAAGGCTATATTTTTGCCGATAATGGCCAATGTAATGTTAAACAAGTTGATGTAATGTAAAACAAAATAATTATTGTAATAAAATGCCCAGACTCTTCAAAGAAGAGCGGTGTGGAGTTCTTTGGACCGCCTTGCTAGTTTCAAATTTATTTATGTTTCGAACAAAGGTTTAAGAAATTGTAAATTTGAATGGACGCCAGAATTCTTTGTGAAATTAGGATGGAAATTCAAATTTCCCATTCAATAAAAATTGCAGATCAAATAATGTTTCCTTCTGTAAATAACTACAATAATAAAACAAATACAAAACTTGTATTAGTCTATTCACAAATATACATATGTTTCTGCTGTATAACAAATATGTACCATATGTCTGCTGTATGACAATTCTCCAGTATCCAAAAAGAAATATTGCTTTTGGTTGCTGAACCTGTCGGTTTTACCGACGACGATGTACCTCTGATTGTGTAGCTCGTAGCTAGATTTCACGTAGTCGTGTGGCCCGCAATCAGGGGGTACCTATGACTGCTGGGCGATCGATCAGGTGGAACATACAAGCATCAGCTTTTTGCCATGGAATGATAGTTCTCAGCAATACAACATGAAAAATAATATTGCTTGTGTCAGAATTTGTTTTTACTAAAAAATCAACTTCTTGAAATTTGGAATTTCTCAATGCACTCTTCAACGCACAGTTGTTACAAATGAGTGTACTCTCGTCAAGAGATTATTGTTTAAAATTATTTGCACATACAAATCAGCTTGTGCTGAGATTTGTCATCAATATTCAATACTGAATTCGAAGATTCAAGATTAAATTTTGATTTACACAAAAATTGATCTTTGCTCTATATAAAGAAAAGGAAAGTTGTTCGGATCATGATCAGCCAAGACTATATTTTATAAAGAATGAAATCAGAATTTGATATACGAAAATGACTTCAATTTCAATGATATCCAGTGTAAGTCTATAAGAATTATCTGTGACCAATCGTCAAATACTTCTTCACAAAGTTTTTCTGTATGATGAAAAATTCCAAACTCCAAGTATTAAATATGTACATATATATATTTATATATATATATATATATATATATATATATATATATATATATATATATATATATATATATATATAAATACATATAAATGTATATCATCGCTCCACCTAGGTCAGGAGCAAAATCACAGCTCTGTGATAATTATCACCAAATCAGAAACCATAGCAGAGATATATTCAAAAGACCATGAAAAATATATAATTTTCAATTATATCATACTTTTTGTGATTGACACCAAAAAATATATCCAAATGCGGTGTAAGTGATATATTTGAGAAACCCTCTTCAAACCCCAATGAAACCTTGTCAGAGAAACAATCAAATCAGATGAGACTGAACACTGATATCTTGATCCAATACGATATGTTACATGTGATATTTATGATTCTACCTGAACTCATTTGGAAAAATAAATAGGGTACGGTACTGTGATCATTTATCGGATTGACCTGAATGAATCTGATCGGTGTTTACTGAAAAACGTGGCTAGATGATTCAAGATATCAATTCTTTATATCAATTCTTTCTGAAGAAATATTTCACGTTCTCGTTAGGAAATATCTGAACGTGACATATTCAAAATGGCCAAAAAATTATTCATAAATACCTTGATATCACACTGAGCTCACTTTCGCAGAAGAAAGGAAGATGATCTAATTCATTGGTTATTTTAACATGAACGAATTCTTATTCATTACTCAATGGCTGACAAATTTCGGAACACACGATAGCTCGATCAGATATAGATTCCATTCCTTTCAATATGATCGTTCTGTCAGAATCTATGTGTTCGCTCATCTTCCTGTCAACTCCAATGACTGTTCGCCGTTAGATGGCGCTAAGATTTTCAACAGTGATTCTTAGATTGGAGTTGATAAGATAACTTGAGCTACTCTTAATTATTTTGTATCTCTGAGCATATCAATAAGAAATGTAACAGATATATCGTCACACCATAACCCATAATTATCTCGAACGATGAAAGATCTGATTTTATGCAATCATTATCATACCACATGACAGGTAATGAATGTCAAAAAACATTGATTTTGGAGTGTCGCTTCGAGATAAATGTTCCCATCATTGCAAAATGAAATTGCTTCTAGAAAATATGTTTCCAATTCTTTCGGTCTTCCTGATGATTGCAGAAGCGTGGAATAGATTTCACCAACAAAAATATATTGAAGACATTGTGAATACGATACCACTGTTGCATCAAAGTGATTTCTGGTAAGTACGCCTTTTTGAAAAACATTCTCTTTGGACTCGTTCATCTTTATAAATTCTCAATTGAGTATGGAATAGATTTTCAAATAAAAATCTGAATTAAAATGCAAAGTTTCACTCTTAGATTTTTTCTTGTAAGGTGCCTTCTACAATATCTATCAGATTCAGTTTCATGTCAAGTGTGGCTTCAGTCAGAAAAGCAGTTGCTTTCTGTTAGATATTACAAAAATCATTCAATTATCATCGTAGATTTTTAAATTTTATGAATAATATTTCCATTTAGCCGAAGTTCTATTTTCATCGGTTTCAATTCGCCGCTATCACCAATAATAATCATAGCACTAGTTATGTTATCCCTGATAATATAATTCACATGGTACATTTCCGACCAATGTGATTGGCTGAGATTATGGAACAACAGAGTAGTAAGAGGCTATCAGATCGATGATATTTCCATTATCACTGCATATCAGCGTCAACTGTTTCTGATAAAATTCAGTCAGTTTGACGTTGAAGAGTTCATTTTTCTCACAAATATAACTCGTAGAATGATTTTTCATCGGTGATAGCCCTCGATAGAACTCCTGCTGAGCAGTCTTTTCCATCGGTTGTGATTTTTTCATTTCCACTCCACTGATCCCAATGCCATCTAATTCGGAAATGAATTATGAATAGACTTGAAGAGCTTTTCAGCACCTGAATTTCCAATGAATTTTCATCTATAAAACTGTAAATTTGACAAAAAACGGAAAAAATACTTCATTTTTATTCTATTATTTAGCCCGCGAAAATGTTAGTCATGTCTTAATTCTTATCCCTAACCGGGGAAAACTATCCCTCTTATAAAATAGGTTATATCTCAAAAAGTATCGGTAATAGGGAGAATTTTGGATAAGGGTTACATTTATAGTCGAGCACAAGTAGTATAACAACTCATAGTTTTTATACACTTCTGTGACTCAACCATGTTTATTGCATTTCATCTGAGTGTAAACATTTTTATTTATGTCAATAAACATTATTATTATTCCAGGGGTTGGCATCAAAGAAGAGTTTTTTCAAAATTTCAATCCTAATGGGTTGAAACAACCCTCTGAATGTTAAAAAAATATCAATTTGAAAGAAAACCGCAAAACACGCCTTTTTGATTTTATATTTTTAGTTGATTTTTTTTTATGTCTGTATTCCGTTCCTTGGTCAGCTACATCCACCTCTATCATAAAACAGGTTATATTTGAAACAGTATCGATAATAATATAGTTAATTGCCGAATGGGAGTAGGTACGTACTGGAATAGGATTTTACAGAATCATATGGGGTTGAAACTACTCCATGAATTTGAATATTTTTTTATATATGAGATTGTTTCGTATTTTTAACCGACGAAACCAAAAAGGAGGAGGTTCTCTAGTCGACCCGTATATTTTTTTTCTTATGTATGATCACGCATAACTTTTTACTGAGGCGTCCGATTCCGATAATTCTTTTTTCAATGGATAGGGTGTACTTTGCCGTTGGTCCCATTTGAATTCAAAAGATGAAATCCACCCTTAAGGGTAGCAAAATGGAGAATATTGATCACTCACCCTCTGAATTCTGGGCCGTTAACCGATTCTATCAGGCATAACTTTGTACTGGGTTTTTCGATTTGGATGATTCTTTCTTCAATAGATAGGGCATACCTTATATTTAGATTTCGAATGGAATTATATACCCTTACGGGTGGAAAAAAAGGGAATAATTGATTTTTCACTTATGAACATTGGCACACACATACGTAGTTGACAATGACAGATCGCTACTGACATTATTTCTGTTCCACATCTGTCAAAACAATTATATTCTATGAGAGGATGGAATGAAATACAAAGTAATGAAATGAACTAACCAGAAAAACAAAAATTATTTATATTACAACAAATAGTAAAAGTAGATGATCATATTATTTAACTGGTAATAGTTGAAGTGAGGTGGGTGAGTAAGTATTTAGGAAGTAATAAAAAAACGAGTAGGTAGTAATAAGTATATTTTAGCCATAAAAAATTGAAAATTGAAAACTGAAAAAATTTAACTGACGAAATACGGAACTGGAAAGTAAAAAATAAAATAAACCTTCTTAGTCCCAGTAACTGAGCTCCTAAACTAATGTAAGTAACTAATTTTGAGTCGGCACCAAACGAACAATCAACGAACATCATTAAATTACTTCAAAAAAATTATCAGAATGTCACCGCGCAACTCGATGCCATCATTTTTCGCCTTACCTTGTTTGTTTGGCGCCGACTCAAAATTAGTTACTTACATTAGTTTAGGAGCTTAGTTACTGAGACTAAGAAGGTTTATTTTATTTTTTACTTTTCAGTTCCGTATTTCGTCGGTTTAATTTTTTGTTAAAAAGTTTTACATATCATCTCCTCAACTAAAAATATATTTTTCCATCTCTGAATTTCGTACCCCTATCATGATATAGTTTATACATCACAGTGTCGAAAATAGGCATTAAAATTTCCTGGGGTAGGTACGTACTGAGAATGGATTTTCCAAAACTCAAATTCCCAGAAATATTTGAATAATTTGTATGTATGAAAGTCTTTTTTTTTTCTAAAAAAATTATATATCTTTATTTTCCAGATATATTACATATATATACAAATATACATTGGAAGAGAAAAATTGTCAAATAAGATCAAATATCACAATCATATACACTAACTATTGGACAAAATTTCCTGATCAGCAATAGTTGCTGCTCCAGGGAATCTAAATATTTCAAAAAAAGTTGCTTTCATTATCCCAAATTATAATATTCTGGTATATCAGTGATTTGGTACTCATTCCGAACCATCATGGTTGATCAATTCTGTATGAGTCCTGTTATCGTTATTAAATGAAATTTTTACCATTTTTTTAACAATGTTCAAGAACATAACTTCCCGGTTTGTACGTTCAAGTAGTTCTGGCATCTGAAAAGGGCTCCTCTCATCGGTTCTATTTTTTTTTTGGTCCTGTGTTGTACATGTTTGTGCCAATTCAATTCGTCATCAATCACCAATCCCGGATATTGGGTGTCGATCCTCTGAAAACCTGATCTCCAATCTTTTATTCGGATTCTGACTTCCTTTATTGTAATTTTTTTTTTCTGTAATGTTGTTTTCTCATTCAATTGGATTTTAATAATTAGAAGCCATTCGGAATGTAGTTCTAGAACAGATTGAAAATCGAACCAAGAAGGCTACCTGCTCCTACTGGGCATGCAGAAGAGCCTGCGGCAACACGTGTGGCTTGACACCCAAAACCCCACACTGGATATACATCCTGGGAATACCCGGCAGCCCGATCCATCATTTGGTGGACCGGTACTACAAAAGGCAAGTCCAGAAATGAACTTGATAAAGTACAACGACTGGCTTGTCTAGGCATAACAGGTGCCATGAGGACCACGCCTACTAGAGCTCTGGAAGTTCTACTAGGACTACTATCTCTGCACCTTGTCATTGAGCATGACGCCATGCGTGCTGCTACAGACTCAAAGGCGTAAGCCAATGGATCGGTACTGAGGCAGACCATGGACACTCAGCTATCTGGAACAGGGCAAAGGAAGGATGTCCAGTCCTATTAATGGAAAGAGACAGCACCCCGCCTGTTCTGGATTTCAGAAAAGAACCCAATATAACCATCCCCACAAGGTAGAAATGGAAAGACAATGCGCCTGACAGACCCCCAAACCAAGGATCAATCTGGTACACAGATGGATCAAGATTTGGGGAAAGTCCGGCGCAGGGGTCTATGAAGAAAAAACAAAGAGAGAAATCTCAGTTCCTTTAGGCAAATATGCCTCAGTTTTCCAGGCTGATGTATATGCTATACTCACCTGTGTCCAGGAAAATCTCGACAATATAAGTCGATGGCCTTCTGCCATGTACTCGGACAGCAAAGCTGCTATTATGGCGTTAGGCGGACATAGGATTGTATCCAAACTGGTGTCCAAGTGTAGAAACGCCATATAAAGTTTATCGAAAACAAGCAAAGTCAGCCTCATATGGGTCCGGAGATACTCAGGTGTCCCTGAGAACGAGGATGCAGACAGATTAGCCAAGATGGGATCGGGATTGGAGTTGGACCTGAACCCATCCTGGGAATACCCGGCAGCCTGGCAACCTCAAACATGGAGGAACTGCTACAAAAGCAGTTCCTTAGAACATGGCAAGAGGCGCCAGGCATGAGGCAATCAAAGCTCCACATAAAGGAGCCAAGGAAAAAAATGTCTAAAGAGATACTGTCACTTAACAGACGGGACATCAAGACTGTGACTGGGCTCCTAACGGGACATAATCACCTGAGCAGGCACATGGAGCTCATCGGGATCACAGATGATCCCCTATGTAGATGGTGCCTGGAAGATGACGAGACATCGTCGCACATCCTCACTGAGTGCCCAGCCTTGGTGCACCAGAGGGAGATCAACCTTGGGAGCATAATTCTGAACCCAGAGGACGTCAAGGAGATTCAGCTGAGGAAGTTGCTGAATTTTGTCAAAGAAATCGGCATGCCCAGCTGATTTTCTCAGAACAAGTGGGCGCACAATGGGCCCTAATAGAGAGGCCTACTTGAACGGGGTTCTTCGGAACCAGCCCACCTTGTGCGAAGAAGAAGAAGATGTAGTTCTAGATCACTATTTACTATGTTTTCCAGCCATGTTGAGTTAGGTTCATAAATTAACATCATCAGCAGGTTTAATCAAATGAGGTCCTTTGTGCACGCAATAGGATTGACGCAAGATGCGAAAGTTGCTGCTTTTAGGTATATAAAAATAAAAGTTGCGTCAATGCAGTTAATGACCCTAGGTATGTTCGGCTCTGAAGTAATTTCTTGTAATTGATCTCAAACTTATGTTTCGAGGGACGAATCGCCCCATAAGAGACTTTATCACTGTGGCAAGAGCCAGACTCACGGCTTGACGGCTTGAATATCCAAAGATCATTTTCAAAAACTCGTCATGTTTCAGTTTGCACAAAAATAACGAGATATCTTTTAAGAATATGTATTGAAAAGAACGACTCATTGCAAAACTCTTTCAACTCCTGTGTTGTGTCCGTAAAAGCAATAGTTTCCTGATGAAAAAATAAAATACAACATTGTGCATGAACGGATTTTCTGTAAATGGAAGCAAAAAAATCTAGCAGGTGGGTGTCTCGTTTGTTTGCACAGCTTGTTACTTCAATCCTTCACCATAGCCTAACCGAATCTCACTCGAACTACGGCATCATCGGATGGGGTGGTGTATACAAAACATGCTTGAAACCTTTAGAAATTATTCAAAGGAGATTTTTTTAAATAATGTTCAACAAAAATAACCGCTATCCGACCGAAGCACTATACAAACTGGCAAATGTTTTCGATCTCATTTCCTCCAACTAGCGACAACACAGTACTGCCGCTCAATAGAGCGATCACTCACTCCCACAAATATGAGACACGAAGAAGGAACAAATTCATTCTCCCGCTTATGAATAAGTCAATTGTACAATGCAGCTGTCAGTATCTGGGACCAAAAGCCTTCAACAACATTCCAGAAGAAATAAAGAACGAACGAACAATTCATCGTTTTGAAAAGTCCCTAAAAGAATTTATTTATGACTCACCACCACTTTATATTTGCTCAGTTCCTGGAATTTTAAATTTGAAGATTTTTCTTCTATCTTGTTCTTCAAATTTTCTAATATACCAATCTCACAGTTTACATACCAATCTTACTTTCATTTCATTGTTAAATTATATGCTATTATAGGCTTTTAACTTAATTCAACTATATATGTAATTTTATATTATCGAATCGTATTTCATACTACTCAGATATACCTGTATTTCATAATGTATTATATATACTTACTAACGCTCATGTTAACCGATGAAACCTGCATACAGATGCATGTATATCTCGATATATATGTATCTCGTTGGTATTGTCTATTTATTCATACACCCATTGGAACGAAGTTCCTTATCGCGCGTTGCGAAAGGGGGCTAGACGGAATAAATTAAGACCGAAAGTTTTAACGACACTTTTGCTATAGTGGTAAGCCGTGCGGCGTGCGCGTGTTTCTCTGTCTCTCTCTCTCTCTCTCTCTCTCTCTCTCTCATAGAAAGCAAGCCAGTTATTTTCGTTTCGTCTTTCTATTTCGCATTGAACAGTGTGGTGTCGCGACGATTATTTTTGTGAGTGTATACAGGTTTTTTGTACATAATAAATAATAAAAAATAATAACAATAATGAATCCTGACAGTGTTTCTGTACAAGTTCCAGATTTTATACAGACAATAATAAATGCTTATGTATTTTTAGCAAGTACGCATTATAACCTCTCTTTACTATTGTGCTAACCAAGTCATACGCAATATAATCTCTCCATTATTGTGTGTTTAGCAAGTGTACGCGTCATAACTTTAATAAATTCAAAAGCAAATTATATTTAATTACAATATCAATGCGTATGTACTAAAATTGAGCCTACTGATTAAGTTTATATTACATTATATTTGTTAATAATAAAAAAAATATTATCATAACTTAAAAAAAAATTATTACAATTCATTCACTTATTAATCGAAAGGAACTTCGTTCCATCCGGGTGTCCCTTGACACCTCTCAACTTTTTTACTTTATATTCTGTAAATTACTGTAAATGTAAGTGTGAATAAATCATTTATTATTATTATTCAATCGTAGTATTTTAAAATTATTTTTTCAATGTAGGCATGTACCATTACCATGTTTTGTTCAAATATAATATAAAGTTAAAAAATAAACAAAACAAAACAAAAATGTTTGTATGTGTATTACAACAAAGAAAAAGGCAACACGATCGAACGGAACGGAGTTATGCAAACTGCTCGAAATGACCACCTCCATCCATTAGACAGGAATCCAGTCTTCGTTTCATAGACTGGCGCAAACGTTGAAATATTCTTGGTGTGTTTTGGATTGTCTCGCGGGCTGCAATGATGCGATTCCTCAAATCGTTTACACATTCAATGGAGGTCGTATATACCAAGGACTTCAGGTGCCCCAAGTCTAAGTGGTTGAGTCTGGAGGTCTGGGGGGCCAAGGTTGAGGTCTTGTTCTGCCTATCCAACGATTTGGATACACGTCGTCCAAGTACTGACGAGTAGTTATGCTGAAATGGACAGGCGCACCATCGTGCATAAACCACATTCGTAGTCGGATAGCTAGTGGAACATTTTCAGGGGAAATGGGAAGCTGCTCTCGGAGAAAATTTGTACAGCTTGCACTAGTTAACCTCAACGGTAGAAAATACGGTCCAATGATATTTTCGCCTTAATTCCGACCAACACGTTGAGTGAAACTTCATTTTGATACCGACCTTCTTGAATTGCATGTGGATTATCTTCGGCCTATAGATGATTGTTATGGAAATATGTTATCCCTTGCCTTGAAAAGTTGGATTCGTCAGTGAATACTACGTTTTATAAAAATTGAGCGTTTGTGGTAATCATTCGAAGACTCCATTGACAAAAGTCTACTCGATGGGATAAATCTCGCGGGAAAAGTGCATGGACTCGTTGAATATGGTAAGGATACAATTGGTGATCCTTCAAAATTTTCAAGATTAGTTTATTGCTAACATTAAATAAATACTCAATTCCGTACGATCTTCAATCATATTGAGAACCTCTTCTTCCAGTGCCACAATCAGTTGTTCGTTTTTGAAAAGTCCCCCTTTCCCAGAGACGTTGGTGAGGATGTCCAAAAATTATGTGATGAGGTATCACGCGCTGAGGATACATCTCAGCTTAGAGCCGTCTAGCTTCCAAAGAATTACCATTGGTACGACCATACATGAAATGCATATCGGCCATTTCAGCGTTAGTGAAATTATTCATATTGAAGATTAAAAAGACACAATTGAACTTTCAACTACCACATAGAAATCAAAGCGACTTGACAGCCACCCACTAGATTTCTCCGATTTTAAAATACTGAGATTGAGGTGCAATTGAAACGTGACAGCCACCCACTATATTCTTTCAATTCCATTTACAGAAGATCCGTTCATGCACAATATTGTATTTTTTTTGTTATTAGGAAACCATTGCTTTTACGGACAGCAAAAGAGTTGAAGAAGTTTTGCTACGAATTTTTCTTTTCAACACATATTTTTAAATCGAGAAATTTTCTTTTGTTAAAAAGTTCTGTTAAAAAATGGAATAGGAGTTGCATGTTTCTCCCCTTCAAAAGATCACAACAAAATTAAAAAAATATTCATAGGTATCCTTTTTACACGCTTTATATTAGCTTCACGTCCGACTGATTCGAAATTTGGCGGGTGTACATCATTCCGGTCACAATGCATTGAGAAATTTTTGTGTGAAGAAAAAACAAAATGGAGGCTCCAATATGGCGTACGAGTTTTGTGATTATGGTCCGATTCGCTTCAAAATTGGTATCCAAGGGTTTTTGTGGTCGGAGATTATGATTCTCTTGTCAAAATTGAAAAATTCAAAATGGCGGCTCCAAAATGGTGGGTGAGTTTTGTGATTATGGTCTGATTTTATTCAAAATTGGTATGTAGGGGTTTTTGGGGTCGAATATTATGATTCTTCTGTAAAAATTGAAAAATTCAAGATGGCGGCTTCAGAATGGCGGCCAAGTTTTGTGATTATGGTCCGATTCGCTTCAAATTTGGTATCTGAGGGTTTTCGTGGTCGGAGATTATGATTCTTTTGTCAAAATTAAAAAATTTGAAATGGCGGCTCCAAAATACTGGATGAGTTTTGTGATTATGGTCTGATTCTTTCCAAAATTGGTATGTGGGGGTTTTTGGGGTCGAATATTATGATTCTTTTGTGAAAATTGAAAAATTCAAAATGGTGGCCGAGTTTTGTGATTATGGTCTGATTCCTTCAAAATTGGTATCTGGGGGTTTTAGGGGTCGAATATTATGATTCTTTTGTGAAAATTGGAAAATTCGAGATGTTTGTTCTAAAATGGCGGCCGAGTTTTGTGATTATGGTCTGATTCTATTCAAAATTCGTATGTGGGGGTTTTTGGGGTCGGAGATTATGATTACCCAATAGGATAAGATTATTCCATTTTTTAATTTGCAAAAAAATGATGAGAATAATAGTTGAAAAAAAACTAAAAAAACACGCTTTTATAAATTAACCACACTAAGGAAGTGGGAAATGAATAATAATTTGGAAAAACTAAAAAACACGCTTTAATAGAAAACCAGACTGAAAAAATTGAAAATAAGAAAAAAAAATATTTTATTTTAAAAAAAGCGTGAGGTGCATGGTATCAATAATTATATAGTACATTACACACCGAGGCGATGCCATGCACCCCACGCTTTTTTCAAAATGAAATAAGTTTTTTTTTCATTTTCTATTTTTTTAGTCTGGTTTTCTATAAGAGCGTGTTTTTTAGTTTTTTTAAACTATTATTCATATTGGTAGAACATGCCCACAAAATGCCGTTCCTTCAACTCTTTAGCAATTTCAATAAATCTGTTGTACTCGATTTTTCACCCGCTGTTCTCTCGGATATTTCCAGAAAGGTACCGGATTATTCACTATAAATGACTCACTTCATATCATCGGTATTAATGTCTATAGAGGAAGAAGTTTAACGTAAAAGTTGTGTAGTTATGAATAAATTTCGATAAAATGCTATCAAAAATAGATTGGCTTGCAGATTTTGGGAGATAAATAAAATTAACTGGGATACTCTGTATGTTATTGAGTTTTTGGAATGATCTTTCTCTCCTGATTCCAGAAATATACCATATATTACCTCTATCTCATAATATTTTCAGTTATTAAACGTCGAATAACTCAGTGAGACTAGTTGTTACTGTAAATACCTATCCTACGAAAATTAACATTTTCAGAGTAAGCTATAATGAATAATAGTTTGAAAAAACTAAAAAACACGCTTTCATAGAAAACTAGACTAAAAAAATAAAAATAAGAAAACAATTTATTTTATTAAAAAAAAGCGTGGGGTGCATGGTATCGCCTCGGTGTGTCATGTACCATATAATTATTAATACCATGCACCCCACGCTTTTTTTTAAATAATTTTTTTTTTCTTATTTTCTATTTTTTCAGTCTGGTTTTCTATAAAAGCGTGTTTTTTAGTTTTTTCAAACTATTATTTATTTCCTACTTTTTAGTGTGGTTTATTTATAAGAGCAGGTTTTTTTAGTTTTTTTTAAACTATTATTTTTATTATTTTTTTGCAAATTAAAAAATGGAATGATCTCATCAAATTAGGTAATCATAATATCCGACCCCAAAAACCCCCACATACCAATTTTGAATAGAATCAGACCATAATCACAAAACTCTGCGGCCATTTCAAAGCCGCAATTTCCAATTTTCACAAAACAAATCATAATATTCGACCCCAAAAACCCCTACATACCAATTTTGGATAGAATCAGACCATAATTACAAAACTCGGCCGCCATCTTGAATTTTTCAATTTTCATAAAAGAATCACAATATTCGACCCCAAAAACCCCTACATACCAATTTTGAATAGAATCAGACCATAATCACAAAACTCGGCCGCCATTTTGAAGCCGCCATCTTGAATTTTTCAATTTTCACAAAAGAATCATAATATTCGACCCCAAAAACTCCTACATACCAATTTTGTATAGAATCAGACCATAATCACAAAACTCGGCCGCCATTTTGAAGCCGCCATCTTGAATTTGCCAATTTTCACAAAAAAATTATAATATCCGACCTCAAAAAACCCCACATACCAATTTTGAATAGAACTAAATCATAATCACAAAACTCGGCCGCCATCTTGAATTTTCCAATTTTCACAGAAGAATCATGATATTCGACCCCAAAAACCCCCACATACCAATTCTGAATAGAATCAGACCATGATCACAAATCTCGGCCGCCATTTTGACACCTCCATTTCGAATTATCCAATTTTTTCGAAAGAATCATGATTTTCGACCCCAAAAACCCCCACATACCAATTTTGAATAGAATCAGACCATAATCACAGAACTCGTCCACCATTTTGGAGCATTTCGAATTATCCAATTTTTTCGAAAGAATCATGATTTTCGACCCCAAAAACCCCCACATACCAATTTTGAATAGAATCAGACCATAATCACAAAACTCGTCCACCATTTTGGAGCCGTCATTTCGAATTTTCCAATTTTACAAAAGAATCATGATACGACCCCAAAAACCCCCACATACCAATTTTGAATAGAATCAGTCCATAATCACAAAACTCGTCCCCCATTTTGGAGCCGTCATCCTGAATTTTCCAATTTTGACAAAATAATCATAATCTCCGACCACAAAAACCCTTGGATACTACTTCTGAAGCGAATCGGACCATAATCACAAAATTCGTACGCCATATTGGAGCCGCCATTTTGTTTTTTCTTCACACAAAAATTTCTAAAAGCATTGTCACCGGAATTATGTACACCCGCCAAATTTCAAATCATTCCGACGTCTGGAAGTGGGTTAAAATCGCGCCCAAAGGAGTCGGTTACAAACAAACAAACAAACAAACAAACATACAAATGAGGCTAATATAAAGCGTGTAAAAATTACAACTATATTCTGTTTCAACAAAGAGTAAGAAATCCCAAAGTCTTCCCCATGACAGTTCAATGTAAATGAAACTGAAGGTTGGTAGATGAAGATCTGAAAACAAATAATTTCCTGGCTAATTCCACGCAGAATGTTGAACTGTCATGGAGAAGACTTTGGGAATTTTAAATCTTTTTTGAATATTCCTCTTCATTTTGCAAAAACAGTGGCTCTCCTCTGTGATATATTTTTTCATTGACATTTTTTCTATGGAATGATCAGAATGTTTCACAGCGAGAAAGAAAGAGTTCAAAAATATCTATACCAAATCAGATAACAAATATCTAGGAAGTTCAAATAACATGATAACTCATGAAATATGTTTAATGTGTCCACCATTATTGTTCATGCATATTTGACAACGGCTTCTTATATCTATAAGTGCATTGGAAATTGCTTTATTATTTTATATATCAAATTATTTCAGATAATGAGTGGTTTCTTAATTTTTGATAACGTCGGTCTGACAAACCGATTTTTTCAAGGAATGATTATTGGTCGTTTTTACTCAAAAATGAATGAATATTTTTTATTGAACATAATATTTCACTATAATTTCCTTGTACAAATACAAACACAAATGGATTTTTGGATTTTTTTTTGTAGGCTATAAAACAGCTGTATTTTTATTCAATACAACAATAATTTAACCGAAAAAAATATTCCTCTGATGAAAATGACAAAAACATAAACAGTAATGAATTAACATTAAATATAACAATATAATAGAAACAAAAAAATTGAATAAATACAAACTGGCAACTGAACAAACTAGTTAAAATTTTATCAATTTTCATTTTGCCAAATGCAGTCTATGCACATTCCCTGGAGATGCTGACAGATTCACTGACTTCCTCATACAGTCTTCGCAATCGCTCCTGTTCTCTTTCGTAACTCATTCTGACGTAGTCACACTAAAAACATAGTATTCAGTTCAAGAATGAAGACGCCAAATCAAATTATACTTACCTCAGAGTTTTACACGAACGATAACGCCGGTTTCACGCACCGTATACTTATTTTTCTAACGAAGCAAATGCTCTATTCGACAGACAATGTAAACCTGACCAGATTCTTAATAGTACGAAAGGTACCCTGGCGGAAAGCGGGAAATATATAAATAACAGAAAGTTAGCACAAATATTCAAATCAGTCGGTGCGAGAGACCGTACGTTATAAGCGGAAGGTTAACAATGTTTTCTGGAAAACCTCAGAAAACTGAATCCATTAGGGTCGAGTCCAGACTGTTAGGTGGCCATTTGAAACTTCCATTATTTCCTATACATATTGGGAATACATTATTCAAATGTTCTTGAGCGAGTAGGACACTATGCGGGGTTGCCCCACCTTGCACCCAAATCATACTGGCAAGCTCATCTTCTTCTGTGAAAGAATATATTCTACTTCTGGAATGAGTATTTTTCGATGCGTAACTCCTGTGAATATACCGGGTGATTCTTCAAGGTGGCTCACCCCTATAACTTTTTTATTATTGAAGATAGAAAAGCAAAGTGGGGGTTGTTTAATTTAGTTCAATTTGCATTCTTTGACATATTTACTTGCTTTGCCGTGGTTTTGGTTTGACTGGAAATGACTTCAACATTCGATTTTCAAATGGGACATCCTATATATTTTAACTTATTTCGATCGAGAATGAATCCAACATCACCCCCCGTGTCAATATTTGACAAATGAAGTTATTTTCATTTCAATTTTCATTTTTCGATCTAAAATGTAAATCGCTTCATTCTTGGTCAAGTAGCATGGGAAAAATACGACTTTGGGGCTAATGACTCCACAGTCGTTTTGAGAATTACCTAAAAGTAGCAAATTATTCCATTAAGGTTCTAAATTTTCAAAATGACCTCCTTCTTGATCACGGCAAAGTTCAACTTTTTCAATTGTTGTGCACACCACATTGATAAGCTGTTCCGCAGTGATGTTCTGGAATGCCACCCTTACTCCATACTCCAGCTCTTCACGAGTAGCTGATACAACTGATTTTCAATTGTTCCCCAGAGATAAAATCTAGCGGAGTAAGATCTGGTGGTCTAGAATTTGAAAAAAAAATAATAGATTATGAAAAAATATGACAAGAATGTAACTCGCAGGCCACTGAATAGGTCCATAATGGCAATCCACTTTTCTGGAAAGGTATCATTCAGATGTTCTCTTACGACTTGAGAATTGTGAGGTGGCGCTCCATCTTGTTGAAAATAGATATCGACTTGGTTGACCAGTGGTAAATCTTCAATAAAATCATTAATTTGATTTCTAAGGAACTGTAGATATCTTTCCGCAGTGAGTTGTTCGTCGAAAATTATTGGCCGCGAAAGTTTTCCTCCGATAATACCCTTCCAGCAATTGAAAGCAAATCGCTCTTGGAAATTGCCTTCTTGCATCAGATGTAAATTTGTATGAGACCAGTACCTTTTATTTTTCCGATTGAACAGACCCAAGTTGGTGAATCGAGTTTAATCTGAATAAATAACTTTAAATGGAAAACGTACATCTTCTCTGTATTAAGTCAAAAACCAGTTGCAATAAGTTAATCTTTGGTTGTGGTCGTTATCGTAAAGATGTTGGTGTAGTTGGTACTTGAATGATCAATAATTATATTTGCGAAGAATTCTCAGAAACAATTTGGCGAAACGCCGTACAATTCAGTTCAACATAGGCCAACACGTCTACTTCTTTTTCTTCACTGAAGATGAAGTTATTGACTTTTTCTTCTGGTTCATTCCGCATTTTCCTTCCCAGTTTTGGAAAATAATTCCGAGTGGGATGGCGATGATTAGGGAATCTCTGACCATAAATTTGAGCTGGATCGTTGCATTCTTTTTCGCTTCTCCGAAAATTAGCAACATGTCAATTTTCTCGTTTCTAGTATATTTCATATCAAATTATAAAGTACGCAACAAATACATTTTTAAAAGTGACAGCATATGCATTAGCCTATTTGTTTGGGTAGTCCTAGCAACAGCTTCAATTGTTTGTCACCGCTAACTGGAATAATAGGACTCAGTGCATAAGTATACCGAATACGTATTATTTGTTAATAGGTATGATCGGTTCTTGCAATTATTCAGAAAAATAGTGAAAATAAAGTGAAATTCTGTGGTATCAAATCATTCGTGAGAAAATGATCTTCCACAAAAAGACGACGAGCCACCCCCTTTCCATTTCAAAGAGTCATGTTAACTCGAAAAATTCATATTTGCGACTTCCAAATGATTCTCAAAACGACTGTGAAGTCATAAGCCTCAAGTCGTATCTCCACCATGTTACTTGATCAAGAATAAAGCGATTTACACGATCCATGGCATTCTAGATCGAAAAATAAAAATTGGAAGAAAAATGACTTCATTTGTCAAATATTGGATTAAAAATGTCATTCTCGACCAAAATAAGTAAAAATATATAGGATGTCCCATTTAAAAACCGAAAGTTGGGGTAATTTCCGGTCAAATCGGAAGTACGGCAAAGCAAGTAAATATGTCAAAAACTGTAAATAGAACTATGATACACAGCCCCCAAATTTTGTTCTCCTATCTTCAATAATAAATGTTATAGGGGTGAGACACCTCAGAGAATCACCCGGTATAATATTAAAATATAGACGTAGGATTAGGTCCATGGTTTCTCAGAGTGAAGTGGCTAATTTCTAACGTGAGAAAAACTTGGAGTAGTCTCCACGTAAATGTATTTTTTTGAAAAACAAACATGTTTCGGTCCTTTATAGGTCTATCTTCAGTCTAACTGTAAGATATATTCAATGTAAAATATGTATGATGAGGTGCTATATAACTCAATACCCATCCAACAATTGAAACCAAATCGCTCTTGAAAATTACCTTCTTGCATCAGATGTAAATTTGTTTGAGACCAGTACCTTTTATTATTCATCCTCAGTCTAATATTTAATGTAAAACATGTATAATGAGGTGTTATATAACTTACATATGGTCAGGAAAAAACTACATAGTGGGCGAAAGTTCAACCTTGGATGGTATGAACAGAAAAAAAGTTGCCACTTATTAAAGGTGTTAACCATAATAAACTGTGCAAATAGATTATGTAAATGCATAATTTGGCTTCCACAATCACATAAATGGATGGAAAAATTAAATTCATCATGAGAAAAACATCATCTTCAATGTAGAGCAATTATATTGATCGATTATTTTAGTGTGTTCTTCCGCTCAAGTTATGATCTCTCTTCCACTTTGTCCAATATATTTTGCAGAGCCAGAAGGATCAGAACAAAAAATTCCGTACCCACCTGATTCATCTAGTCGGTTGACTTGATCTTCTGTATTAACCAGATTGTTTTAAATGGAATTGTTTGTGTAGAAATTGATGTTGAAGTCAATACCATGATGGAGTAAAATATTTTTCATGTCATGAGACACTTTGCCAATTAAGGTAATGAACAATAACGGACTGGAATAGAGGGGTTGAACAAGTTTTGTTTGACATGTTTAGTCCAGTGTGAATTCTTTTGAATCAGGTTTTGAGGGAATTTGTTATTCTCGTCAATTCGTAAAATAATGTTTAATTCGGTTTTGAATTCATTTGCATCCATGGGTATATTGAATAACCTGTGGAATAGAGAGTAGAACGAGGCTAGTTTATGCGATGTGGGATGGCATGAATCGTATGTCAGTATGGGTGGGCTTTCTGTAGATGGAAAATTCGAATATATGATTCAAGTTTGTGATGTGGAGATAAAGGAAGGGCAAATAGTTGTTTTTTTTGTATCTTATGTGAAAGCAATAAAATGGTGTAATGAATTGAGAAATTACCGTTGTAGAGTACAATGCAGTCGTCTACATTTCTATAGTAGAGAATGACTTTATTGTATAAAGGATAATTGGGTTGGTATTTTTCTAAGTTTTGCAGAAAAATTTCTGCCAAGAGTGAGGGAATATTGAATCCCATGGCTAACCCATGATTTTGTTAGAGAAATTCTTCGTTAAATTTGCCGAAGTTTTGTTTTAGTACAGTATCTGATAGTTGAAATGAGTGAAGGCAATGGAGAAGGTCTATTATGGAATTCAATGATAGTTTCCTCACTAATTCAATACAGTCTTCTGGCGGAACACTGGGAAAGAGGTTGACTACGACGATATTTCCCCACTCTTGGCATATTTCTCTTCGCAAAACTCAGAAAAACATTAACCCAATTATCCTTTATACAATAAAATCATTCCCTACCATAGATATGCAGACGACTGCATTGTACTCTACAACGGTAATATGGATGAACCCAATTTCCTTCTAACATTTCTCAATTCATAACACATTAGATACAGGAGAGAACAACCCTTTCTTGATCTCCTCATCACAAAATTGAATCATAAATTCGAATTTTACATCTACAGAATGCCTACACATAATCTTGCAAAAGATCTTGAAGTACTTCACGTAGCTAATAAAGGTCACTTGTTGTACATATTGGAAATATTCGAAATAAACTCTTCCTCAAGGGATCCTCGAACAGATCGAAGTCGATTGTTTACAGTTCTTTAACACCTCACATTTCTTATAATAGATTTTTATATCCTATTTACGTAATGGTTGATGGCAAATTGGTGTTTCTCCTTTCCCTTGACCTTTCATCCACAACCAACTCATTTTCATTATGATACGAAGATGTTCAAACATATGACCGTCCAACGAGTACGATATCTGAACACAGAGGTCGCTAGTTTTATATATCATAGTTCAAGTAATACTAGTAATGACATCATATGATATGGGGCTATTTGAAACTGTCAAATATCTCAGTCCCCGGTCCACCTTGAAGATGATGTTTTTTCACATGATAAATTTAATTCTACAGTCCATTTATGTGATTCTGAAAGCGGAATTATGCATTTACATGATCTATTTGCACAGTTTATTATGAGTTGCACCTTTAATAGGGGGCAAGTTCTCCCCTTCCAGTTCATTTTTTTTTTTTTTTTATGTTCTGGTTCCCACGAAAAGGGATATCCTGTAATGTTCAGAGAACATCGTGGGAACCTAGGGAAAGAAGGTAGGAGTTGGTGTTCTTCTTAAATTTCTGAAGGTTGTATGCCTCGGGGAACACCTCCCTAGGCAATGAGTTCCAAAGCCTCGCTGTTCGTTGGATGAACGAGTCTTTGGAAAGTGATGTTCTGCAGGTTTCCAAAGTGACCACGAAGGGGTGTGATGACTTAACTTGACGGGTTAATCTCGAAGAGACTGCCAAAGCAGGAACGATTGTTGATATTTCAGAAGAGCATCGCCCATGAAAATATCTATAAAATAGAGACAAATCGCCAACTTTTCTACGGTGTTCCAGACAAGTGAGCAAGTTTGTAAGCGAGACATCACCGACGAGACGAATTCCCCTTTTTTGGACAGAATCCAATAGCCTCAGGATATGTTTAGGTGCCGCACTCCAAATATGGGAACAGTATTCCAGGACAGGTCGGATCTGTGCCTTATAGATCATAAGCCGCTGACTGGGGGTGAAATAGCTCTTGGCACGAAACAGAAAACCAAGTTTTTGGGATGCACTTTTGGCAATGGACCTCACGTGATTTTCCCAGGAAAGGTTATTGCTGATAGTAATACCAAGCATCGATATGGATGGCTTCAGTGGTATGGTTACTCCTGACAAAGTTATGTTAGGCACAGTGAGATCGGCGTTTCTAGAGAAAAGACATGCTTGTGTTTTGTTTGCATTGAATTCTACCAAGTTATCAGATCCCCATTCGAGAATTGTTGCCAAGTCCATATTTATATTATTAACATTTCTTCCTCGTTCATTTCTGGTTTCACGGGCTGATATAGGGGCCCTGGAAGAGAAAGCGGTATGGAGGGTACTATCATCGGCAAAGCTGTGTACTGGACATGAAGTTGCTTTCAACAGGTCGTTGATGTGAAGTAGAAATAGTGTTGGTGCGAGAATGGATCCTTGCGGAACACCAGCATTTATGAGTAGAGTGTCAGATGAAACTCCATCGACCACTACATGGAGAGACCTGTTTGAGAGAAAACTAGCAAGCAGAGAACACAGCTGAGGGGGCAAGCCATAAGACGGAAGCTTGGCGAGGAGTCCCTGGTGCCAAACTCGATCGAACGCCTTGGAGATATCTAATGCCACAGCTAAAGTTTCTCCATGCTTTTCAATAGATAGCTGCCATATATGTGAGACGTAAGCGAGCAGGTCACCAGTTGATCTCTGATGGCGGAAGCCATATTGCCTATCGTTGACAATTCCTGAGTCTTCCAGATATTTCATGAGCTCGATGTTGATGGCTTTTTCCATGACCTTTGAAATAATAGATAGCAGTGCGATAGGTCTGTAATTGCTAGGTAGGGCCTTTTGCCTTTTTAGGGACTGGCTGTACTCTTGCAATTTTCCAATTGGACGGAAATACCCCAAATTGTAAGAGTGGTTGAACAACTTGCAAAGAACAGGTGTTAGTTCGGGGCACATTTCTTGAGAACAATCGGCGGGATTCCGTCGGATCCACAGGCTTTGTTGGTGTTGAGACCCAGCAAAATCTTTCTGATAGTACGTTGGCGAAAGGTGATCTCGGGCATGTGACTGTCAATAGGTGTAATGTTCGGGGTTGTTTTCCCGATGAATCCAGAGTGGAATTTCCAGCAAATAGGTGCGCAAAGATATTGGCTTTTCCTGGGCAGTCGTTGCTAGTGTTCCATCTTCTTTGGTTAGGGAGGAAATGAGCTGGAAGTGAAATTTCTTCCCACAGCTTTGTCGAAAGACCAAAATGAACGGGATCCGTTAGGACATTCAGCAAGTTTTGATCTTATTTTGGCTTTGTGGGCATCTTTTGAGCATTCTATTGTCTCTTTACATATGCCTCTAGCCTCGACATATGCTGCTCTGGTCTCAGGGCCCGGATTTTTTAGCCATCGATGGTATGCTGCCTGTTTGGAAGCCACAGCTCTAGAGCAGTTTCTGTTAAACCAGGTCTTATCGGATGATGTTCTTCTTTCGGTATTCGGTATGTAAGTTTGCATCCCCAACATGATGATTTCAGAAATTGTCTCAGCACATCGTGTTGGATCTACTGAAGAGAAACAAACTCTCTTCCATGGAAACGCTGAGAAAAACATACGAAGACCTTCCCAGTCGGCCGAATTGTAATGCCACATGAGACGGGGTGGTATTGTGCAGCTCGATGGTAAATGGAAAGAGCATATTGTGGAGATGAGGGTGTGGTCAGAGTTTCCAAGTGGGGCACAAACTTCTATTCTATACGGGTCAGGATTGGTGGTGAGGAAAAGATCTAGTGTATTGACAGACTGGTTGTTGACATCAGGGATGCGGGTTGGTAGCTCGACCAGTTGTTCTAGACCATGAGTGATGGCGAAGGCCTCGGCTTGACGACCTGCATCATCTGTTTTGTTAGAGAATTTGAGCCAGGCAGCGTTATGTAATTAAAGTCTCCCATGATTATGGTTTCAGCTTTCAGTTTCATCTAAGGTTGAACTTTCGCCCACTATGTAGTTTATTTCACCTAAGTGATCGGCTACATTTTTTAAACTACATTCAGAATTCTCTTAAAAATATCCGCGAATTGAGAGGGATAGGCTTACCTTCGAAATGAAGCAGTATATCTTTATGGTTTTCTTGAACTGCACGTTTTTTTTCTACTGAAACTGAAAATATGATTCACCTATTGGTGAATATTTTTGAATGTTTTTTGTCACGGTGTTGGACGATTTGGATACAACATTATTTATGCACTTTTTGCTGTACGTTCATAACTGTTGTTTTGTATATATATATATATATATATATATTATATATATATGAGTATATATTTGAACTTTTTCTTCCTCACTCCAAACCATTTTGATTATTCTATTAGAGAAATGTCACTAAACAAACACACATAATATAGTTGTCATTTCCATAAAAATGTTAACTTTCATATTCATATTTACAGTAACAACTACTAGTTTCACTCAGTTATTCGACGTTTCATAACTCAGAAACGGTACGAAATCTGGGTAACATCCCAGAGAGCACAAGTACGTCCCAAGGGCGTCCTGAAGCCGTATGCGTCGGACATTTTGAACGTCCAGAAGACGTCTATTTCAAGTAAGGCGGACGACTCTAGGACATTTTGGGGACGTAGGATGTTACAAAATAATAGGTCTCAAGGACATACGATTTGGGTCCGTTTCGGATTTGTTCAGGACCATTTGGGGACTTTCGAGAACGTACGATAGGACATCTCCAGGACATAATATTCAGGTCGATTTGAGGTATGAACCTAGGAAGTAGTCAAAAATAAATATTTCTAGAGTTAGAGGTTATATGTATATATTAAAAGAAATTGGCATCTCAATGAATATTTCATTTCATTAGGAATTTCCGTCTTTGGATTTCTCAGACTTCAGTTTTTATTTGATGCAGCACTCATCCTCTCAGAAAATCTCTTCAGCCAGCTCCGTATAGAGGCTTCGGTGGACTTGTTATCTTTCGATATGCCAGCTTTTTGCGCAGCACCTTAAAAAAAACACATGAAAATTGGTAGTATTTTCCCACTGAATTTCAGTGTTTTTAACCAAACAATGATATATCGCGAAATATACTCTAGTTCGTTCCAATTACACAAAAAAATGCTATATATAATTCCACACTATTCGAATACTTCAAAAGAACTTATACCACTCACTTTTGATTAGAACTGCTACTATTCCACAGCGTTTTGTTTTCTAAACTCACATTCAACATAAACACCAAACGAATAACTAACGGCTAATGGCTTCAGAAGAAGAATGGTCGATGAAGGAATTATGGTACAGTGTTGCCAGAATCGTCGATATCTCCTAAAAGTTTTGTTACAAATTATTTCCCAAAATTGAATGAAAATGCACATAATGAGAAGTTTATTAGTAGTGAAGTAACAAAATTCTACAAAATCTGTAGATTCATTTATTAAAATGCTGAACTTTTTTATTTTAAGTTTTTCGACTCTAAAAGAAACTCGCATGAAAATATGAGATTTTGCCAAAACATGTTCTATAACACCTGTTGCTGTGGTTCTTCCCATTTGATGCATACCTTGGGCAGTTTTCGAATGGGGAAATACGTCCTTTAATGGCGAAATTGACTTTTCACTAATTTTCATTGGCAAATATTATATATGTTCTGTGTAACGAATGCAGAAATTTTTATTTCTGCCCTACCCACTCTTGATCCTGAGCTTCATTACTTTGAAATAGAATAGTAATCTTTGGTTGACTTTCAGCAGTTTTTATTTATTATTTCTGAATGTTTAAAAAACATTATAAATTCATATCGTGACTGTACTTCAAATGAATATTTTACCTTTAACAGGTACAATCTATATTATACTCATAATTATGTTGCAAGTGGCAATACTGAATGGCTCTTCCTTGAGAGGGTGGCGGATGAGGTACTAGTGCGGTGGCCATGACTGCTTACGCATATGCGTGGCCATGAGATGAGCAAGGAAGTGGGAAAGAGCAGAATAATTCTGTCTACTAAACCAAAAGTCATCGTTACAATTCTCAGCAGAAGTATTTCGATGCATTCGAAAACATTCAGTCAATTGCGAAAAGAATTAACTCGATAGGTTTCTGTGTCTAATTTGAACACCTGGGATCCGATTCTCAATTGTCTATTGGGTTGTAAGTCGCATGAACGTCCATTTATGTTAGTTTCGGAAACGTCCCAAAAAGTTCCTCAATAGGTCCCGGACGTTATCTGAAATGGACTTCGATTGGACGTCCAAAAATGGACATCCTCAAAACGTCCTCAATAGATCCTGGACATTCAGACCTGAAACGTACTTCGATTGGACATCCCGGGGACGTCCTGTGCTATCTGGGATATGGTATATTTTTGTAATCAGTAAAAAAAGATCAATCCAATAATTCAATAAATAAATATTGAAAAAAATCTTCTGAAATCTGCACGCTACTGTATTTTTGATAGCATTTTATCAAAATTCAGTCATAACCACGGACATATTTACATTTATCTTTTTTGTCTATGGGCAATAATGATGATAGAGGGTGTGAAATTTATAGTGAATAACCTGGTACAAATATTTGCGAGTCCCATGCAAATAAATCCCAGAGAGTGTATACTGAATTGAATCTTCATTAAAAATAAAATATTGAATCCATGAAGATTGGGGTAGAATAGAAAGTGATGTGAATTTTGAAAAATATTTAACTTTTTGCAGTTTGTTCGATGTCTTCTGAAGATTTAAAATGTGAGAAATCGAGTATCTGAATAAGTGAAAGATGTCTCTATTTGAACCAATCATGTTTTATAAATTTGTTTGAATAATTATACATGTTATATTTCATATTTGAATATTATTTTTTCCATCACACGTGTAGTGTTAAGCTTTAGCGTTTTCTTATCCATGGAGATGACATTAAAAAAACCTCTAGAAATCGCCAATTATGATATTGTATTTATTCAATCATCATCTCGGAAATTAACTGTGTTTATGGCTTTTTTTCTCCTTTTTTTTGTCTCCTTTTTTTTTCTCCTTTTTTTTTTCGTCACCAGAACATGAGCAAACCCCTTTTTTTGTGCAATGTCCTCCAGATTTCAATTGAGCTAAACAACGTAGATAACAGGCTGTATCAGATCGTAGAATATCACAGATGAATCTCTTCTGCCTAGAATGTACTGAAAAAAAAATCCGTGAAAATCTCGAAATTGAAATTTGTTTTTCAAAAGTGTTCTCCCTATTATATTTGAAGAAATGAAATTCTTAACCAAATTATATCACATATATCAGATACATGGTCTTTTCATGACCTCATTCGCACAAGCGTTATTTTATTTAATATAGAATACTTTATTGAGGAGGTAGGTCTACTGATAAATAATTCGGAAGGTATTTCGGTTCTATATCCAACGGGGTAACGAATTTTTATCTCAAGTATTACTAGAGATAAAAACATTTTAATCAAAGAACTGTTTTTGCACCGTCGAGTAAAAAATTTATGTTTATACTCTGTTTCCTAATGTGAGCGTGATAAAATGTGAATTTGCAATGACAGAACACATTGAACAGGGTGGAGGTTGAACTTGAAGGTTGTATTGCAAACTGGCAATGATAGTTTTTGAAAATTTCGTATTTCAGTTATTTGAGAAGTACACACCCCGCATTATAATCATAATAATAAAGGTTTGGAAGTATTGAAATGTGAAATATTAGAATGTGAAATGTTAAAATATGAAATATATGAAAATATATATGTACAATAAACTAACATCTAATTATCTTCACCGAATTGTTCAATAGTTATTGTAGTTCTAATTATTTTCCAAGTCAATCATGTTCTGTATTTAAATCTGGGGTTTGTTCATAAGCCATGCCTTCAGTTTTGATTCGAGACCTAAAGAAAATGCCTTGAACGTACCTCGTATGTTGAAGACAATAGGGCAAAGGAGCCACATATATCTTGCACCTAAAATTTATAATTTCCCTGTTCAAGTCAAAACTAAAGGCATGGCTTATGTGCATAACAATAGAAAGAGGAGTTTTCTGAATGAAAATCATGTGACAGCAGCTTAACTACAGGAAGTTTATCAAAATGAGTATAATAATTATTAAACATGATTATAATTATAGATATAGGCAGATAATTGAGCTATTGATATTGAGTAGATGAAAACTTATATGAAAGTAATAATGATATGAAAATAGATAAATTGGAATCAACATTCATATTTATAAAAAAATATACTATTTAAAATACAAAAACTCAATTTTTGAATTTTATCCATTATATTCCGAGTAGTACGATGAACTATCGTCGTTGGGGTCCAGATAAATGATGAGGAGTTCTACAGTTTTTTCTAGCATGTTATCAGCTTTCCACATTCTTCCTTCTATTCCAATCACATGTTAGACGCACTTACTTCATTTTTCGAAATCCACTGCCTTCATTCCCATTCCATCTTGCTACAAACCCTTTTACTTGCGCCCACATCAATTCTATGGGGTTTAATTCACAGTGATATGGCGAGAGGCGAAGTATCGTTGATAACAAATTTCGTATAAAGAGGTTAAGTCAACTCTGCAAACTTCGGCAGCTCTTTCTCCTGCATATTTTTGTGGAATGGCTTCTTATTTGAAGTAAGCCTATCAACAATGTATTTTATTTGCAAGAAGACGTTGGTATTTTTTCGGATTTTCTGGAGTGGTAGCTGGTACTATCCAAGACTAGAACTTACACTTACGAGGAATGAGAACTATCTTCAGAAACATCAGCGTTCCTGTCTCTATGATAGTCTCCAGTCCGTTTGATTGAAATCGCCAGCGGATGATTCCGTCTTTCTCTATTGAAAGTGATTTTATGTTTCAAATTCTTTCATGACGAAAATTTATTTCCTCCAAAGTTTTCCACACTTCCTTCCATCCCATGGGAATGAAATCATACTTTTTCATCTCAGATATTTTTTGTTCAAGGTAGTTATTTTTTTCTAAGTGGAACGAGTATATGATTCTTTCGATGGCAGTCTTTTCGTCGTCATTTATTACAGTTTATTTTCTTCCTGTACTTCTCTTTGTTGACCTAATGGGCCCGCGTTCATCCTCGTGCACAGGTCAGTTTATTGTTGATTGTCCGACTCCAGTCATATTCGAGCACATTTCAACTATTTTGATAACTCCGAATGTTGAGTTTTAGGGGCAAACAGCGTTAAGAATAATGATCTTATCATTTTTAGAAAGGGCACTTTTACTAATCTGTTTCCAAGCAGAAAATTCAGAAACACTAGCCATTCTCTAGAAAGAACTTTTCCAACAACCGCCATCAGAGAGTTACTGAATACTTCGAATGTTTGAAGCACTGAGGCACAGGTAGGTGAACTACCTGTGCCTCTACCTTAGCTTATGATCGTTTTCTGAGAAAAACCCTCCATTTGTGAAACAAATTCGACCATATTGTTATATCTTATCGCAGAGACGGATTTATATCTACATAATATCATTTGTTAAAAGAAACTTTTGAAGCGAGGAGAAGATCAACAGGTGGGTGATATTAAGCGTTGTCCATTGTTAGGATGCAAATCATATTAACAGTACTAAGCTGGTACGAAATATCTTTGAACCAAATTTGCAGGGTTATTGGTTATTATTATAGGCGGTGGTCTTGCTCCTTTGGTTTGAATTGTGTCTGTTTCCACAGTCATGGTTTCACTCTCATTTGGATGATTCACATCTGCCGTTGACTTATTGTCCGAGTTTGCCAGTACGGAAAAGCTATTTTAGGTTTCGTTTTTGGGAGGTTCTTCCTACCTATAATCGACTCTTGATCTTTTATTTTGTGTTATAAAGTCCTTGTAACAGCCGATATTTTCCGATATTTTTTTAGTTATCATGTCCGGTTCAGTTTGTTTCGCCATTCTAGCGTTGATTTCCTCCATCATTCCGTCGCTATCTTCTTGCATTTTCTGCAATTGTTCAGCTGTCATTGACATTTTGCACTTTTCAATTAACAATTAACTGGGCACAGCTGTCCCGCTCAACGAACTCTTCACGGCAGACAATATCTGGTGAGCAGTCCCGTTACCAGACGAGGCAACATTTCATTTGAACGGGCATGCTGATAAGCAAAACACTCGTTATTGGTCTGATAAAAATCCACATTGAAATACCAGACGCAACTACCACAAAAGGTCAATGTGTGGGCTGATATTGTGAGAAATACAATTATTGGTACATATTTTTTAGATGAAAATTCAACAGGAGCATTGTATCTGGATTTCTTACGAAATACATTGATTCCTGATTTGACGCAGATTTTTCCTGATATCCAAATAGCCAATAACTCAGATCGTAGAATCGGGTTATGACGGAATGGCACACCGCCACATTAGGCTGCATGGGGTTATTTGAAACCCTAGGTCTATACTAACGGACCTGGCAATATCCGTGACTTCAATACCGAATCAAGCAAGAAATGTAGAACATAACACCCGCTGTGCTACAAAATGTCAGAGGCGAAGTAAATGCCCGAGTAATTCATTGTCCAGCGGTCAATGGAGGAAAATTTGATTTTTCACTGTGAATTTTATTTCGTTTGTTTTTGGTAGTGTATCCAGTAGCTGCATAACTAATAATATTTATTACGTTTATCCTTCATTTATTATTTTGTAAGAGTATAGTAACGTATGACTTTCTAATGAAATTTTTAAAACTTTTTTTGTAGTGTTGCCTATGCTGTATCAATTTGACGCAATTTTATCCATGGGTTGCCCAGTTTTTGCTTGACGAGCAAGCACTGAAAATTACCGTATTCGCTGTGTGCAAGACTGGTAATGTGGTAATGTGACTCGATAGCTGAAGTTTTCCTGGTTTATTTCCAATACTCACTATGTAACAATTTCAATTTTCTAACACTTTCTAAATAATTTACCACGATTTGATAATTTTGTGCTCACTTCAAATTGTAGATGAATCAACGTTTTTTTCTGTCAAAGAAAAAAGTAAGTAAATGTTAAAAATATTTATATTGATACGATAGTTCACCGCATTTGGAGGTTATCCATGTCAAGTTAAAGATATTTCGAATATCATAAAGTAATGCTACTTCTGTGTTCTTTTAGGTACGGCGAGTAATGCGCTTGCTCGTTAGTTTATTAAGGTCGCAGGTTCATAAGGTCTTGAGAACATAAAAAAGTGAGGGAGCCAAGTAGTTCAACAAATTACAAAAAGTACCCATATAACCCTGGCTAGCTTCAATCTGACGGGAAACCACTAAATAACATCAGATTCAACGCAAAACTATCCAATGAAATTATTAAATAATATAATATTCAGAAAAGGAATGAGGTTCACAATTTTACCTGAATATGGGATCCCACTTTTACCCTTGCAAGGATGTGAGAACGTTGTTCGGTTTCTTGATAATATTAACACGTTCAACACTCTCAACAATATATTGCGTATTGCTTATACAATACAAGAAACGACGTGTACTCTCAGTACTTGAACTGCATTACATTTAACATTTGTTCCCATGTAAATCCAATTGCTTTTGTAACCGAAACCAGTTCGTGAAAATAAAAACACAATTAATTCTCTGCGAGGTACTTTGTCCTGATAAAATGCCGTGTATGATAGACAATTCGGAAAGACATCAAGAGTATCTCTGTCCCCTGGTAATGAGGCTGATTGATCAGTTTACACCGTTTAACACCGTCCAGGCGTTCCTGAACTCGCAGTTTAAGGCGTTATTTGCTTTTTATCACCGGCTCAACACCGTCCTACGGAACTCCCTCAGTACTTTTACTCTCCACTTCTGGACGATCAAATGGAAAACGGAAAACATCTCAAATATTTATCGAATGACCTCACGTCTTGGAATTGAAGATTGGAATATCCTGGAATAACAGTTAACTTATCTCTCCGCTACAGTTCATGTGACGCCGTTGGAAATGTATGAAATTTACATGTACTATTTTTGTAATCGACTACACAACAAAAGCGAGGGCTCTTGTTATCATATGTATGTTGTTATACTACCCAACCGTGACCGTTGCCACTACGATAATAATAATGTTCATTCATCTGAAGTATGGTACAATACTTTTGAACGATTTGTGTCTCCCCGACTTCAGTAACTGAAAGTTCTCAGCTTGTGCTTGTGATTTGTGATCATTACCAACTTCTGCCCCTTGGGCGCTGTCATAGTTTCATCTATCCCCTCCAGCCTAATGCACACAGCGAATGGGTCGAAAGTGCTCTACGAATAATAAAAAATGAAAAAGTTGGGCACAATACAAACATAAGACTTGTAGTTGCAGCCCTACTACTTCCATTCGAATATAAAATGATCCAGATTTAACTACGAAAGGATCCAGAGCATCTGAGAAGAGAGTGCTTCTGAGCATAATTCAATCACACATCCTGTTTGCAGCGCCAACTTGAGACACAGTGACGCATAAAAAAAAATTAGGATGCAAACTATTGAGTGTGCTGCATACAGGACGATATCAAAAGCAGTGGGGGTAATAGCTGGAGTACCGCCCATAGTTCTCCTGATCAAAGAAGGGAGGGATGGCCGGAGTCAACGCAAGAAAATTCTATTGTCTCGGTGGCAGTGGAAATGGACCAATAGCGAATATGGAAGATAGACACACAGACTGATACCCAATCTAGAAGAGTGGACCAACAGACCGTATGGAGAGGTCGACTACTTCCTGAAACAGGCGCTATTTGGCCATGGTTGGTTCTGGAAATGATTTTCAAGCCGTATGAGAGCAGAATCCGATGAATGACCACTGTATTGTGGAAGAGAAGATAATGCCGAGCACACGTTGCGATAGATCGAAAAATGTTCCTTAGGGATACCAGGCAGGAAAAAGAGAGTTTTTCAACGCAGTCAGTATAATGATGACTCTAACGTTGAGCGGAGAAAAATTCAAAACGAATTATAGAATCATTGGGCAAATTAGTGGAACCGACGAACGGGAAGATAGAGACAGAGATAAGAATAGACACGTGCGACAGTTTTCCCATCGAAGTAATGTGTGAGTGGTTTCAATGGGAAGATCTAGAAGAGTAGGAGATATTTGGGTCGGTGACAATTTGTCACTTCCAGCTCAACGAGGGTCGTCTCATGTAAAATCCCCACTCTTTCTCCCAAACAAAAGATCGAAAACAGCATACTCAGTTGCAACTGATTCAGTCGTTGACTGAAGATTATTGGTGACAGATTCTATCAGTACTCGTGAACTCCCGTACCAACACTTTGAAATATGTGCAACTTGTATACTTTCTCGGAAACTTCTGACTGATGAAATGTCCACATTATCATCAGATAATAACTGCTTCCAACGTTTTCGGGCCATACTTAAGGAACAAAACTTTATCCAACAGCAAAGGTACTCAAACTCACAAAATTGAGAACCCTTTTTATTCAGAGTACAATAATGTGATAGTTTTTCGATTTTATGATGATGAAAATAAATGAATAATTGTTTAAAAAAACTAAAAAACACGCTTTTATGGAAAACCAGACTAAAAAATAGAGAATAAGAAAAAAATGTATTTTATTTAAAAAAAAGCGTGAGGTGCATGATATCGCCTCTGTGTGTAATGTACTATATGATTATTGATACCATGTACCCCACGCTTTTTTTAAAATAAAATAAATTATTTTCCTATTCTCTATTTTTCAGTCTGGTTCTCTATAAAAGCGTGTTTTTTAGTTTTTTTAAACTATTATTCATTTCCTACTTTTTAGTGTGGTTTATTTATAGAAGCGTGTTTTTTTAGTTTTTTTCAAACTATTATTTAATATTCGACCCCAAAAAACCCCACATACCAATTTTGAATAGAATCAGACCATAATCACAAAACTCGGCTGCCATTTCAAAGCCGCCATCTTGAATTTTCCAATTTTCACAAAAGAATCATAATATTCGACCCCAAAAAAAAACCCCCACATACCAATTTTGAATAGAATCAGACCATAATCACAAAACTTGGTTGCCATCCTGAATTTTCCAATTTTTACAAAAGAATAATAATATTCGACCCCATAATCACAAAACTCGTCCACCATTTTGGAGCCGCCATCTTGAATTTTTCAATTTTGACAAGAGAATCATAATCTCCGACCACAAAAACCCTTGGATACCAATTTTGAAGCGAATCGGACCATAATCACAAAACTCGTACGCCATATTGGAGCCGCCATTTTGTTTTTTCTCCACACAAAAATTTCTTGATGCATTGTCACCGGAATTATGTACACCAGCCAAATTTCTAATCATTCGGACGCCTGGAAGTGGGTCAAAATCGCGCCCAAAGGAGTCGGTTACAAACAAACAAACAAACAAACAAACATACAAGTGAAGCTAATATAAAGCGTGTAGAAAGATAATATTTGGTTGTAGAATGGAATATGCGAATTCTGATATATATTTTCGCAACAGTATTGAGTATTGATGAAAATTAAAAAAAAGGTAATGTTTTGTTGGAGAATGGAATACGCGAATTCGGTTATATAATTTTGTAACATTATTGAGTTGATAATTTTATTATCGTGGAACTCTTTGCTGATGATTTGAACGTTTTTATGTAGTTTTGTATCAATGTATGCGAATTTCCATGTGATATTTTTGTTGCAAAGTTTTCAATGATTTTGTTTTTTACAAAAGGAAAGAAATATTGAGGAAATCATGCAATACTCTGTTGTCCATGTAGTTAGTGTCATTTCTCAATAACGCATTTATGAGTATTGAAAGTTAAGGAGGTGAATTAGGTATTAATTTGTCTCTCAAACCCTTTCTCGTGATTTTCCGGAATGAGAATCGAACAATGGCAAATCACCAATTTACCTTCCTAATTTTTACTAGTCAGAAAATAATGAGCTCTTTATCAACTTTTCACTTGTGTCGGCTAGTACAGAAATGCTTTCAAGATTGAAATGTCCATATCTCCCAAACGTTGAGCAAAAATTGAAATTGTTATATACACCGTTCAATACTGAATCAAATTATCTTTCAAATGATGCATCACAATGGTTTGTATATTTTAAGTGTTCACTAGAACCGTAATTGACGAGCTCTCATAATATCACATCAATAACTCCAGGGTGATTCTATATATTCATACACATATATATATATATATATATATATATATATATATATATATATATATATATATATATATATATATATGTATATATATATATATATATGTATATATATATATATATATAAATATATATCAACTGAAATAACACTTGCTGTTCCTCATAAAAAGAATAAATGTAGAGAATATAAATGTTGTCCTAATTTTGGGGGAAACATGTAAGCAACTCTTTCGGTTGTTGCCGATTTCGTCGGTACTTCATATCATTCTCATGGATGTCATAATCATTGGGTCCTTCTTTTACAAAAACAGTCACAGGCTTCCACTCTCAAGTCCTTTCCTGAATCAATATTCATTTAAAATGAAAAATGTCTCATTCCTAAAGACAGCTGACTACAAATATATTCAAATTTGGATACAATTGAGGGATTTTATGTCGTAGATCTATGGTAATATTCCTTTTGGTTTTGCTGAATTTTCCTCTTTTTCTCCTGCAAGCCCTTGTTTCAATAGTTCGGTTGAGTGAATCATCATTCTAAGGGAGTGTGGTTCTCAATCTTCTTCCCAATGATAGTTTGCAAGTTAATCTTGTTTAGGTGTAACGTTTTAGTTTGAAATGGCAATATTTATATGCGTTGCTTTCACTAATAACTGAATCATAGTCAATTTCATGTCATATTTATTGGGCAACATACTGATATCATAGCAATGGAATGGTGGACGATTGAAGTGGAGTGCATGTATGAAAAATATATTATTCAAGGTTGATATTAAACTTTCAGCAATTTAATTCATTAATTCATTGACTGTGGTGAACATACCATAACAGTATTAACTAATGGTTTTGAAATAATGCAATTTTTTTGCCCTTGTAGAGTTGGTAATTTATGTGAAGTTGATGGCTCTCGTTGGTTGCTTCCTGGATACAATGGACAGGTTACACTGAAAATCATATTTTCAATATCAGGGTCTACACCAGGAGAGTACATCGTTGTGGTACTACCATACGAGCTATGTCATGAAACATTAACTTTACAGGAGACTGCAAAAGAATAATAAGTACTACATAAGAATTCCTACAGGCGATTATTTCTATACTTTGAATTCCGTTACTGAATTGATTTGTTGAAAATATAAACAGGATGTTCATAAAATCAGATGTGGAATCATCTGCGACTGAAAGATAAACCTTAGTCACTATCTTCCATCGTCAAGATAACCTCTTGTGGGGTTTTCATGTTGAAAAGGGAAACATTCTCAATTGAATATTGGACAAAAACATTCGCGATCTACATACGATGACATAGAACGTATTGAAGATTCAAATTGGGACAAGTTTGCTGACATAGAACATTATGCATTTTGATTGTAGCGTGAAGTTTGAGATACGTAAGGCAAACATTGTTTCTAAGGAAATCGAAAACAATCTTAAAATATTATATAACTTTTATTTCTAACGTTTCGAATATGTGAACAGTCTTCTGAATCGGAACATTTGTGCTAAAGGTTATCGTAAAAGAAATGATGATCTGCTGCTTCATCTCTTACAAATGAACAAACTTTGAGGTTTCAATTTCTCGAATTGACTCGTATAACGGTGCCTCTATAGCACTTCGATTTGTGTTAGGTCTCCGTGTTAAATAAGTCAAATTTTCATTAAAATTAAGTTTATAACTCACTCGACCATCTGGTAAATATTGCAATGCCACAATGTCAGTCACCATGGGATATTTTGTTTTATATTTTGGCCTAATACTATTATATCGACTATTAGAATAATTTTTTAATCCCTGTAAGTTAGAGAAAAGACACGATAGACGTTGAGGTAGTTTTTTTTCTATTGAACTATGGGTGCTATGAACTTTCATCCGTGTGTGGCCGACCTCAAGATATTCCCGTTTTATGATTATATTTTCATCAACGGATAATTCTAACAGCCCATTTGACATATTTCGACAGCGATTTTGATAACAGCACCCAGCGCTCCATACTATTATTTTATGTGGTATCGTTTTAGTGATTTCGTATCTTCAAGTGTTCAATTAACACAAATGTAAATACTTTTCGATGCTGTTGGCGAAGAAAATTTTTGAGTAAGTTCCTCAAATTAAAGGGAATTATCAGTCGTTTCTTGTGAAACGGAGCGTCTTTGTGGAGAAAAATGTCTCTTTTCGAAGATAAATATTGGTCACATTGGCCAATCTTTGAAAGTACAGTATTACACTTTTTGTGAAACTGAATATCCACAAAAAGCTCACTTTAGTCGTTTTTCATTTTATTCCGAAGTAGAAATTAATTTAATTATGACAAAAAAAAACGCTTGGGGTGAATCAGTACTTATGATATAATTTACCGAATCTCTGCTAGGCGTGTCTAGAACCTGAATGTATCATTTCCATACAAACCAAGATTGAATTGATACCTCAGGAGTATAATTGCTACTCTCAGAATTCTAAGAATTTTTTTTCGGTTTCAGTCATTTATATGATCTTTTCACAACCAAATACCACTGTGAGCAGTTTTTTGTCAATATAAAAAATAAGGCATACAAAAGAAACTCACTTCACTTGATGGTTTTCACTTAACAGGGTTTTCAAAACTACGACACGTATTTTGCTAAACAATAGCCTATTCAGGGGAGATAATACATATTGACTGAGTTCAGTCGGCGTTGAAGACACAAAAACAAATTTGATAGGTTGGCTGGAAATATAACTGACCGGAGCCATAGGAACTTGCATCAACAAAACGGGTTCTTTATTCCGATGGATTGTAGTGAGGTAACCTAACTTTTCAAACGATTGAAACAATGATTTCATCGACTGGTCCACTGCTATAAACTCTTTTCTATTTGATATCTATTTTATTTCAAGAAACGCTCGTGTTTTGTATTTATCAGAAAATATTCCATTCTCACTGGTTCCATGCTTGAAAATATTTTGTACACAATACTGTGTCTTTGCTCAATAATGTATTTGTTAAACAGAATTCTGACTTCCGTAGAAATTTTTGTTTTTTCAAATTGTCATATCGAGATTGCCTAATATTTCACAAAAAAAATATTCAGAGTAATTTGTAAGGATGCAAAAGAATGTACTGAAATATTCTTTCAATTCCATATTCTCCTAGAATCAAAATTAACAGAATTAGTTTTTCTTCGAGTGGGCTAAGTCAAAACACTTGGTTTATATAAATATATTATATATAATATATATATATATAATATTTTATATATATATATATATATATAATATATATATATATATATATATATATAATATATATATATATATATATATATAGCATTTGGTATCAGCATATTTTCATAATACTATCGGTCTATTGAAAACTATTCAGGAAGGTGAAATATTCACAGTGGCGATGGATAAGTTTTTAATACACACGTAGTTTTTGTACCGATAGAAAAAGGGAACGGCAGATTCTAAAATAGGATAGTGGGCATTCAAAAACATTTGATGTGCTTTGTGCTATTCGTTTGATTGGCCATCATCTTCAGGCATATTTTGGATTTATTAATTGAAGACATTTCGAGGAAACGCTTTCAGATTTCATGGGGTTTTTAAACTGAAGGTGAGTTTTCTCAAAGGTTTTATGATTCCCAGTGCTATGAGGGTGACACGAATTATGATATTTCAGGCGTTTTATTGCTGGGTAGCAATAGTGACAACAAGTTGGTCGTTTAGAAGCCAGAGGAAAAGGAGGAAAATAGAATAACTGAAGGAAAAGACACATCCATTGAAGGAGTTGTCACAAAATCTCAAGGGAAAAAAACAAGAAATGAATAAACAATAACCACTGAGAAGTTTGGAAATCGACGGAGCGATTAGCCACATAGTAGCCATTCTTTTATGGTGTTTTCATGTCCGTTTTCTTTTTCGAACGTTAAGTCGAGTGCGGAACTTTTGATCATAGATTTCTACGGTCCGCGCGGAAAAAAGCATTTTTCTGGACTAATATATTCCCAGTTAATATTGGTATAATATTTGCCAAGCGCCTTCCTGAAAGTCATACAAAACATATATTTTGATTTTTGAGGTTTGTAACGGGCTTTACAATCAATGTTGTAGTGAGTTGGCACTGTAACTTTAATTTGGGGATGTAACCTTGATTGTAAAGCTGTACTCTCGAAAGTTTTTTTTATATAATACTGTTCTATCCCATTCTAGTGTGTTCATGATCCTAATATGTGGGGAGACTTTGCTGATACTGAAAAGTTAATTGTTTAGTAATTTCAGATAGATGTTTCCTTTCCTATGGAGGTATGTTTAATATATGAAATTATTTGGCGCCCTCTTCTAATATTCAATAAAACGAATATAACTTATTTGAAATACATAATACACCCATCGCCGACTCCACTGGGTTATTCAGTTTCTATTGGCTTTCGGTACAATCACTAGTCTCTGCCATCATGTTATGTAAGTTTTCACAAGGAGTTCATCGAAAATAAAAAATAAAATTGGAATAAATTACTCAGTAAGTAATATAGTTAAGTTTGAAACTTGGTAGTATTCCAATGTTCAATGTTTTTTAGAATATTTCACTGTTCAAATATTCCACTGTTCAAATATTTCCCATATTTAGTAGCATCAGATAGCATTAGATAGATGACATCAGATTGTAGTAGATTTCAAAACTTGGTAAACGGCATAGCCGAAAAGGAAGGGTTGTGATTTTAGCATTCTAATATGTTTTCATTTACGAATATTCCAGCGTAGTGCCTAAACAACTCATCCAATTTTGATAAATGAGGTGTCTATCGATTCATAATTATAGTCCGGGTAACATAGGCTATATTTCATACGAATGAAATCAAAATCGTAGATGCTACATCAAAAAAAGTGGGGGTCTCCGAAATAACTTTTTTTTGTCATCGTATCGAGTGGGATGTCAAATGAAAGAGATGAAGAATTCAGGAAAATAAATATGGTATAATATTATGCCTGTTCGTTTGTCATTCTCACCATGCTCAAATCTGATTCGAGCAATATTTGGTTGTTCGTTTGTTCCGAGCAATTGATCAGAGAGTGGTCGTTTGTTCCGAGCAAATTGCTATAGATCAGATAACGCACGCTTCATCTGCTCCAACAATTTTCAGGGAGCAGGAAAATCAAATCAAATTGATCAGAAGGCGGCAATGAGAAAACGTAGCATGCATATTCGGATTATTATTCAGTTCAATTTGAATTATAGATGAAAAATTAAATAATATAAAAAAGTTCGTCAGTACACGCAAATGTTATTAGAATAGTTTAGTTTACAAATAATTAGGTTACGATTTGCTTAGTGTTCGTTTGAATTAGACCAATAAGAAATGTTTGCTACTGGATCATAAACATCAAATCAATCACGTCACAATTACGTGATATCCATGATTCTTTGAACAGGCTAAATAGTTCAAACGAACAGGACTATTAAATATAAAAAAAGGATTTCAGTGTTCTATGTATGTTTGTAATTACGAATGTTCCATCGTAGCGCCCAAACTACTAATTCGATTTCGATGAATGAGGTGTCAATCGAATCATCATGAGTCAGGAAACACATTTCATACAAATAACATCAAAATGGCCAATGTTACATGAAAAAAAAGTGGGGGTCTCTGATTTTTTTTGCTATCGTATCGAGCGGGATGCCAAATGAAAGAGGATAAGATTCTGAGTTCCTGAATATAAATATAGTATGATATTAAATAGAATAGTTATTTATGCAGAAAGTGCTGTCCAACTCGGCCTGACGGCCTCGTCAACTTCACGTCGAGTGCGATTAACACTTCTTGCACGAGTTGCATATTTTTTCTACGTTCATGCAATAATAAAAAAATGTTCATTCAGGTGGCACTAAGTGTGGGAAAATAAAAAGCGTAATTTAATAGCAAAATATTTGATAGTTAATTAGCACTATCGATTCGCACGAGTAAGTTAGGAACTGATACCTCTTTCAGGAACAATTCAACTCAAACTTTATTTTTGATGAATTGCATTTTCTAGTAATTCCGTAATCCAGTATGCAATAAATATGATTGAAAATAATATGAAATATGCAACTGTTCAAAATTTAATACAATATCGCAGAAAATGGACTAAAAATGGCGTCGTTTTGAACGTTAATGTTTGTCATGATCACAAAATGCTGTAGTAGAATGACAGATGAGTGCAATAAACATTTTATTGCACAAGTGCAATAAAGAATCACCTTTTCCACTAAATATAGTTCGATAAAGAGTTGTTCTTTGCATAAAGGTAGAAAAAAAAATTACCAGGTGACAGAAAAACTAGTTCACACTATATTTCAGCGTTTAGAATACTACTAGCGTTTTCTATCGGCAGTTCTTAATATCAATCGTGTTGAAACAACAGAATCACCACCCCACCTCTTTCGTTTTTCTGTATCTATCGAATAGACATTATTTTCAAGATCTTCATATAATTAATAACTCCAATAAGGTACAGGGCAAGTGCAACGGGTCAGGTGCGTGAGGACAGACGTCGTTGACAGTCGTGTCCGTAATTTATTCAAATATATCTTCAATTTCTTCTGTCACAAGACGAACATTCATGCACATTCAATTCCCCAATAATTAGGAATCTTCATTTTCAAGTTCGGTAAATCAGCTAATAATATACTGGATACTGGATTCCGTATACTGGACAATTGCTTCATCATGATTGTCCTAGTCTAGATTGTTTAATTATCTGGTATCTATTATTCACGCTATCACACCATTCTTCTTTTTGTTGTCGTATCAAAGGTTGAAACGAAAGAGTTTAAAATAAAATAAAAAGTTCAAAAACTGTAACCCGACTGAGGAAAAAAGAAAATGAACTGAAAAGTAAGAAAAAATCAGGTGTTGAATGCTGTCATCGTCTTATTGAGTAGAAAAGTCCTTTGATTTGATATGTAAGATATTCCTGTTTATTTAGTTCCATCGAAGTCTACTGGCAGTTTCACATTAATAACATTCTAATTCAATTCAAATGCCGTGCTTGTGGGTATTCTTTATTCTTGTTTGACGGCATCTCCATTGTTTTTATTTGTCTATCACTCCCCACGATGTATGAATGGAAAGACGCTGCACCCGTCATACCCCCTGTGTACAAATCAACCTGGTATACAGATGGATCAAGACTTGGGGGAATGTCCGCGCAGTAGTATGTGAGGAAGGAACAAAGAGAGAAATCCCAGTTCCTGTAGGCAATTTTAGCCTCAGTGTTCCAGGACGAAGTATATGCTATACTCATCCACGTCCAGGAGAGCTTCGACAACAGAAGTCGAGGACCTTTTGTCATCAGACAGCAAGGCAGCAATAGGATCAAATAAGATCATATCCAAGTGTAGAAACGCCATAGAAAGATTATAAAAAACAAGGAGAGTCGCCTCATATGGGTTCCAGGATACTCAAGTGTTCCTGGGAACGAAGAGGCAGACAGAGTAGCCAAGTCGGACCGGGTCCAATCTCAGAAATACCCAATAGCATGGCCATCTCAAAAGAGAGATCTCGTCACTCAACAGACGGGATATCAGGAATGTGACTGGGCCCCTAACTGGACACAATCACCTGAACAGACACATGGAACTTATCGGGATCACAGATGATCCCATAAGCAGATGGTGCCTGGAAGATGACGAGACATCCTCACTTTGTGCTCCGCTTTGGCGCACCAAAGGAAGATCAACTTGGGGAGCATAATTCTGAACCCAGAAGATGTCCAAGAGATTCAGCTAAGGAAACTGCTGAGTTTCGTCGGAGAAATCAGCATGCCCAGCTGTTTCTCAGATCACATGGGCGCGCAAAGCGAACCCAAGGCAAGACGCATACATGTACGGAGTTCTTCGGAAGCAGCCCACCATGTGCAAAGAAGAAGAAGAAGGAAATAGGGTGAAGCCCCGACTGCGGAAAAAATAAAATGAACTAAAAAGTAAGAAAAAAGTTAGGTGTTGATAGTTGTTATCGTCTCATTGAGTAGAAAAGTATTTTGATTCAATATGTTGAATATTCCTGTTTATTCAGTTCTATTGAAGTCTTCTGGCAGTTTCACATCAATAACGTTATAATTGAATTCAAATGCCGTGGTTGTGCGTATTTTTTATGTTCGAATGACGGCATCTCCATTGTTTTTATCTGTCTATTATAATTTATATAATAATAATAATAGTTTTTATTGATGGTAAGTGAGACATAATGTGTACATGAAATGTGATTTCTACTACTATCAGTGGGCAGAGTTAGCGTTTACCCATGTGTTGGATGAGTAAGTACTTTCTTACACTCAACCAAAATTCTAATATGCTATTGGAGAATAGAAAAAAAAAACAGAAAAAAGGAAGCTGAATTACAATATCTAGCAATATACCTATGTAATGATAATTGTAAGACTCAAAAAATAACTATGTAAGTAATTATGTGTAAGTATGTCAGATCACGTATAATGGGAATAGACTGTATATGGATGATTATTTTATTTAATTGAAAGTGTAGATATACAGCGGAAATACTCATAAATATGTATCATCCATCAACAGAAGTTTTTTCATTTTTTTCTTGAAGAGTCCAATGGAAATATTTTTCAGATGATCTGGTACCTCATTGTATAGCCGTGATATCATGTTGGGAAATGAAGACTGACAGAGAAAAGTTTTATGCAAAGGTGGTGTCAATTTGGACTTGAATCTGATATTAATGTTCGAGTAAGGCTGGGCCGAAGACAACATCTGCGTGATTTAAGTGAGACAAGACTAGGGCTCCGCATAATATGATTTAACTTTTTTTGTCTAGAAAGGATCTGTTGAAGTAGATAACTTTCAGATTGCAGAATGCTCTTCTGATGACAGTATTCACATGTTTCGTGTACCTCAGTTTATAGTCCATAAGTAAGCCTAGATTTTCAACGGTATCTATGAATGGAATGGGTTCGTTGTTGACTCGGAGGTTGATATGTGGTAAAAACCTAATTCGGACGTCTTTGTTTCTGCTCAACAATATGGCATTTGATTTTGAAGGATTGATAGAAAGACACAGTTTGCTCGACATGTCGACTATAGCAGTCGGATCATCATTCATATGCTGAACCGAGAGGGCTAAGTTACTTTCGGTTGAGGAAAGATATAGTCGGACATCGTTTGCATGAAAATGACTACTGGAATAATGTGGAGTTCTATGTAAATCGAAAGTGTACAAAATGAAGAGCAACGGGCCTTAAATTGAACCTTGTGGTACTCCATTTTTCATGTGTACGAAATCAGACTGTTGGTTATCGAGTTTGACTGTTTGAAAACGATAGAATAGGTAATTTTTTGAAAACATAACAGAAGAATCACTGAAACCAAAATAGTGTAGTATGGCTAGTAATAGGTCATGTTTAATTCTAACGAATGCTTTGGTATAGTAATACCAACATTGTATCTTCTAAATATTCGAAAATGTCGTCTGTTACCTTGAAGAAGGCTGTGTTACAACTGTGATGAGTCCTGAACCCTGATTAGTGCGGAGGTAGAAGAGTATAATTTCCTAAGTAGATTTCCCCAAAGACTTTGGACAAAATACATAGAATACTAATAGGTCTAAGAAATTTGAGATCAGTGGGATAACTGATTTTTGGTGAAGGGAGGACAACAGCATGTTTCCAAATAGATGGAAAGGTGTGTTTTTCTATACAGTAGTTAAAAATGTGACATAGATCCTCTAAGACAGATGGACAAGCATGAAGTAGCATATTCAAGAAGGTACTTATAGATGTCAGTTTCACTTATAAGTGCACCGAGCAGATTGTTGTTGAAGTAGTGGTTGATAATATCAGCTTCTAGTTGTGAGTCGCTCTGTGAAGAGCTGGTGAAATAATCATTCAAAACTTGGATTGAATTATAACATCATAGATGTGAAACTGCCAGAAAACTTCAATAGAACTGAATAAACAGTAATATCTAACATATCAAATCGAAAGACTTTTCTACTCAATGAGATAATGACAACAATCATCACCTAACTTGTTTTGTACTTTCTAGTTCATTTAATTTTTCCGTAGTCGTAGTTTTTTCAACTTTTTATGTTTCTATCATTTTGTAGCCTCAGATTTGTGTATTGATATATAATCAATTGTGGAGTTGAAAAATATATTCTGTGTTACTTTATTACCATTTTTCTACTATTTTTTATATGGATATTAGAACTCCTATTCAAATCAAACCGTCGTTATTATTATTCATTCAGATTATTTTCAATAAGCGGCTGACTTTTGATATTTCACCGAAGCCTTATTTGACAAACTTCCATAATAAGACATCATCGACAACAGGGGTATCCTATATGAAAACAGAACACAACCTCTTTTCTTCTCAACGTTTTCCCATCAAATGCTTGTGCCAATGACGTCATCAAAACGAGTAGGCTTCATGGTCTGATATATGTTCGCAGCATTTGTTTCGAAAATCTCATTTCTTACAAGAATAATAGGGGAAGGCAGGACTTCCACGTCCGTACTGGATGTACATACATACACATATATGAAGAAATCTCTAGAACGAGGAAAGTATAAATTGTGTCTCACCTTCATAAACTGATTCATCAATATCTGCCAGAACGGTAGTGGGAAGCAAAGTGATGAGTATGCACGAAAATATCAAACAAAACATCATAAAACTTTTCATCGTATGCTCTCTCTCAGTTGGTGGTTCAACGAAAACACAAGCATATTGCATGCACTTCACCTTATATAATTTTTCCAGATAACGAGGGGGTTTTTCTTCTCCATTGTTCTGCTAATGTGACTAATTAAAATTTAATGAAACGGTTTCTCATTATTTTGGAACAAATTGACAAATTCCTGCCAAACAATTTATTGTAACGTACATTCGTAAGTCTCATATAGGAAGTTACGATACTTTTATTCCAAATGAGAAAAAAATACATCCCAACTGAGACGTTGGTTGAAATTAAGATAACAATTCTTGTATATTTTGGGTAATTCTTAGCTACTAATATTCTGAAGCAAACCAACAATTTTTTTGGACTTCAGGTTTTTCTGAAAAACCGTAGAGATGAAATCCAAGCTCCAATCTATTTACATAGCATCTAATGAGGCGAATTCCAAAATTATAATTTCAATACGTAAAAATAACACATTTCCACCATATACATGAAAAACGTTTCGCTTATGCAGTTGTTATAATATTTGTAGTTTTCGAAGCTTTTGCAGATGTGACAAACCTGAAAAATTCTTTCAGATTTGAAATCCTCAAATTATAATTGAAGGACAGTTTTGTTTCTTTCGTTCTCAAAAAGACTAGAAAGAATATATGAATGGAATGAATCGTGGTATAGTTTTTCACTGATAAGTCGTCGAATATTTCCTTCGGTAACAAAACTATAGTAAAATTTCATGCTAAGAGAAATTCATCTTGTGGGTGAGAAAAATGTATCAGAACTATTTCTCCAATATGGGAAAGTTTCAACTAAATATAACTGAAAATAAACACATAAATAAAAAAAAAGGATGAGAAATCCTTCAACTCGAAGGGAAGTTTGGATTTTATGTAAATTAATTTAATTACCTCAAGCAAAGCCTTTCGACAAAAAAGCCATCTTCAGTGCTTGTCTATAAAAGTGGAAGTTCGAATGGAGTGCAAAATTCAAAACAGAAGAGTTTGGTTACTGTCATATACGATAAAATAATCATTACCAATATGTCGTTCATTTGTGAACTTACAACACATATGTATTTTAAATTACATGTAACTTTAAAAATAAAATTTCTCAACCTTGGTCAACGCCGACAAAATGTCTGAGTTTGACGATGTGGGGCAAAGTTGGCCAGTTGAAAAACTGTTGCCAGGTGAGCCTAAGTTCTGCGGAGGAAGTATGTACTGGAATGAGAAGAATGTCGAATGTTGTACATGTTTGGCGTGTATACAGCTGACTGGAATCTTATTAAATCCTTCAAATCTGAAAGCAATTTATCCTAAAAGAGTTTTTCCAAAATTTTTATTTGTTTTTTTTTTATATGAAGTAGGGAGTAGAAAGTCGATAGTTCTCCCGAATCCATGTTTTCGCCAAAAAATTACTTCTCCAGTATCATTTTATTTCCTATTGACTGGGATCAAACCGATTTTGAACTGCATGTCCAAAACTTCTTTTCGTGAAATGGAATGTTGGGGGCAGATCTGTTTCTCTCATTCTCGGAAAACCCGATGGCGCGGCCAGTGGGAAAGGTAGATCCATCAATTAAGCTAACGAATCATGGGTCAGAAAAAATAGGACATTTATTCACTGGAAAACACAGACAGCATTTATATCTTTGTATCAACCTCTAACCCCATGATATAAAATTGGAGAAGATTTCGAATCTCTCTGAACACTCTCAATATTTTCATGTAACTTGGCTCAAATAAAAAAGAAACCTATTTTGTATAACCTTGAACTTTTCATCAAAAGTTGGTGAAGGTTCCAAATCTCCCGGAATTCTCTCTAATATTCCTATGTAATCTGATTCGACTCAAAAGAAAGAAAACTAATATCTAATATTCAACTTTGAAATGCAGAAATTGTCAAAATTCATTGATATATACAGTGCGCGTCAAAATTTTGGAACAAATTCGATATTTCGCAAGCCATGTACTTTTGACAAAATTCCTAAAATAGGTCGATTTTCATTTTAAAATGCCGATTTTTTATGTATATTCTAAAGAGGTTATGTCACTGGATTTGACATGGTGACGTAATCGGTAATTTTTTTAAATTGGAATAGATGTCTTGTGAAACCTCATCTGAAAGGCCTTCCAATACTGCATTCAATGATAATAATTAATTAGATTTTTTTTTGTACAGGGTGAACAAAAATTAATATTTCATTTCAATAAGAGAATAACTTTATATCCAACAAAACAGAACAGTTAAATAAGACGTTCGAAATGCCATCCACCAGTCTCTTGACAATAAGCAAATCTACGGACACATTCCTCTTGCACATTGCGAATAACTTCCGGAGTGATTCTGGTAATTTCGATCCTAATTCGCTCTTGTAGATTTTGCGGCCTATCTACATAGACCTTCGATTTCAAATAACCCCACAAGAAGAAATTCTGGGGCGTAAGATCTGGAATTCTTAGGGGCCACTCTATCGGTCCGCGTCTACCAATCCACCTCCTAGGAAAACAGTTATTCAAAAACTCGCGAACATCACGTGCATAGTGCGGAGGTGCACCATCTTGTTGCAACCAAATACTTTCATTTGGTGAGTTAGGATTGTTGGCGTTTGGAAAAATATATTTTTATTATTATTACATTATGATTATGAAATTCTTGTATTGTCATCGGTCATTGATATGTGTGACAAATTTCAGATTATTCAAAAGATTGGAAGTGGGTGAATATTTACTTCCAAGATTTTATTACATTGTGAGTTATTTAGTTGAAAGTAAAGATAATAAAAGCGTGTTAAAAAATGCAAAATTTTACTGTTTACTGTTTACTAATCCCTTCGACTGCCCTGGCAGACTAGTGAGTCAGTGCTCTACTACACCAATGGATCCTTTCCAAATATTAATAGTTAGCTATTTCCTAGTCTAAAATGGAAACAAAAGACAATCACAAATTAATGCCATAATAGGCGAGTTAGTGTCAAATAAATGTCAGTTGAAATATCAACAAATATTCTTCACAAATTCTAAGTGAAAAGGTTCTAAAAGTAAACTATGGCTACTTTGAGTGAAATCCAACGCATAGAAATTTCAATTTTCATTGGATGCGGAGATAGAACCAGAATTCAGCAAGAGGTATGCGACTTGTTCGATGCGAAGTATCCAAATAGACCCATCAGTCGTTCAACAGTCAGTAAGATTGAGAACAAATTTAGAGAAACTGGTCATGTTAAACATATTACGAATGCTGGACGTCCTAAAATAGAAGAAAACGTGAAACTTGATGTTCTATTGGGTGTAGAGAATAATCCTCACAATACTTCACGACAAATTGCAGCAGACCTTGACATATACCAAAGTTCTGCATTACGTATTCTAAAAGCAGAAAAGTACCATCCATACAAAGTACGGCTACATCAACAACTCAATGATGATGATCCCGATCGCTGTGTGGAGTTCTGTGAAATAATGCAGGATTTGTGTAACCGCAATCCACGTTTCATAAAACAAATTCTGTTTTCCGATGAGGCTACGTTTTGCCTAAATGGTTCAGTAAATCGTCAGAATTGCAGATATTGGAGTGGGGATAATCCTCACTGGATGATGGACGGGCATACTCAATACCCTCAGCGAGTCAATGTTTGGGCAGGGATAATAAACGACAGGATTATTGGCCCGTATTTTTTCGAAGGGAATCTCACACGGGAGCGTTACTTGGAATTTTTAAGAAATGAACCCATACCTAGCCTTGCCGATATTTTTCCAAACGCCAACTATCCTAACTCACCAAATGAAAGTATTTGGTTGCAACAAGATGGTGCACCTCCGCACTATGCACGTGATGTTCGCGAGTTTTTGAATAACTATTTTCCTAGGAGGTGGATTGGTAGACGCGGACCGATAGAGTGGCCCCCAAGATCTCCAGATTTTACGCTTCTGCATTTTTTCTTGTGGGGTTATTTGAAATCGAAGGTCTATGTAGATAGGCCTCGAAATCTACAAGAGTTGAAAAATCGAATTAGGATCGAAATTAACAGAATCACTCCGGAGATTATTCGCAATTTTCAAGAGGAATGTGTCCGTAGATTTGCTTATTGTCAAGAGACTGGTGGATGGCATTTCTAACATCTTATTTAACTGTTCTATTTTGTTGGACATAAAGTTATTCTCTTATTGAATTAAAATATTAATTTCTGTTCACCCTGTACAAAAAATCCAATTGATTATTATCATTGAATGCAGTATTGAAAGGCCTTCCAGATGAGGTATCACAAGACATCTATTCCAATTTAAAAAAAATACCGATTACGTCACCATGTCAAAACTAGTGACATAACCTCTCTCGAATATACATAAAAAAATCGGCATTCTGAAATAAAAATCGACCTATTTCAGGATTTTTGTCAAAAGTATATGGCTTGCGAAATATCGAATTTGTTCCATAATTTTGACGCGCACTGTATGTATTTTGGTTGGCGAGAGGTAAACAGAAATAGTATCTAATCGACACGAGCGAATAAACACGGCAAATGGAAGGAGCATACAGCAAAAATTATCAATTCCCATGAACGGTAATTTCATTCGGTTGGAAAATGTGGCCCCCAATTTGTTGACAAATTTCGTTATATCTCATATATGGATATATACATGTATACAGAGTCAATAAAGTTTCTCAGAAAAATATTTTTTAATGAGGAAAAAACGCTTAATTTTCATGAATTTTTTTATATCATGTACGGTTTGAGGAGTCCGAGATATCGCCATTGATATCGTCATAGGTCTCCCGACTCGTTTGTCGGCTACATATTTTTGAATATTCGAATTTTATTGATACCCATATACTCCATCAGAGACAGAAATTGGCTATTTTCGAACAACTCTTCGTAATAAAAAATGCGATATTATGGGGTGGTTTGAACTTTAGCAAGAAATCAATGAACCTTATGCAAGTTTCCGTGAAAAGTTTCGTTAGCCGTGGAATATTTCAAACGTGGGTGTGGTCCAATTGCACCAATCGACCAATCCTATTTTGTAGGATTTTGGTTTCAATTTTGGCTTGAATAACATTAACTTCATATAGAGCGCCTTACGCTCTAATATTCATCTAGAAAATTGAATATCGGTCCCTGGCATCGTTATCAGATGATGAAACCGATTCATCAACGCACCATCTAAGCGATATATGTTGGGAATATTGTCCATTAAAATAATTCAAAAATTTATTTGAAATGTCAATTTCTGGATTCCACTATATACCTAGTGTTGGTTAACAACCTAGAACTATTCGCTTTTTCGGTAGTGAATTGTCTTTGACCTTGTGCCAGAAATGGGGGCATGAAATAATTAATACCAAGTTGTTGGAATAATGGTATTGGGTCGCGATAACCCCTGTCCACTATAAAAATATCCCCATCCTGAAAACAGGACCTGATACCCTCGATGTCCCTCTCGAACTCTTGGTTCGATATACTGGCATCATCATTTTTGAAGTCAGAATGGACCCGTCCGGAGAAAGAATTACTTTCGGTTTCACCATATGGTCTTTTCTATGAAAACAAAAGGATTGTTTCAATAAAATCCTGACATTAGAAATAATGAGACTGGTGTCCTGGCATGTGAAATATTCAAATATCACTTTAAGAAAATCATCAGAAATACCCTGACTCAATTTTAAGACAAAGGTCAACAAATGTTTTCTGATTATGTAGGACCACGAAATTTATATGATTCGTTGAACTGTACTCTACTCTATAAATTCCTCAGTAGAAAAAGAATTGATGGCCTCAAAATATCTGTATGTGTATTTTTGCCGCTTTCCTCGAACCTTCCATAAATTGCTAAAGCTGCAGTCCTTTCGAATATATGGCCCGTTGACGAAACTCAAGCCTCCATATAGAACATCTAAAATGTATTAATTTTCATTCAGGTGATGAGGGCATACCCTCACATCATCGGGCACAAGAATATCACTCCACACTCTGTAGATACCCGCTGAATGTTATGTCGAGAATTACATATGAAACAAGTATTGCTCGAAGTTTGATTTAATACATTCAATCGAAGACAACATGGGTGGTTTTCTGAAGCTCGTATTTCAATTTGAATCAACAAATTACAGTTGAAACATAACCTAGTGTAGGGAATTATATTTTTTTGAGGTATTCCTGCAGCAACAGCCAACTCCCGAACAGGAAAATTATGGTCTTCAAGAATTCGACACATTTGTCTGCGGGAAATAGTCATACACGTAATAAATAGATCTATTCGGAATCGGCGTAATGAAGAAATGGAGAACTGACAGCTCGACTAGAAAGATTCAGACGTTCTCAATGAAAAACACTCCCACTCCCAAACACTCCTATCAATCGACGAAAACTGACAGTTGTGACATGTTAATTTTGAAAAATTATTCTGTTTCATGAGCCTCCTCCGTGTAAGACTTATGGTTTTTTTCAAAATTAGTATGAAGGGGTTTTTCGGGGTCAGAGATTGGGAATTTCGTGTCAAAATTAAATGATTCAAGCTAGTTGATTTCATAGATGACGAAAACAAATTAAATGAATAAAAAACTTGCCAAAGTCAAGATTTTAATGAATTACACTAAAAATAATTTCTCCAGGGATGTCACGCTATTCTGAGAGTAACAGATTCAATAGCTTGCCGCGCCATGTTTTCCATTTGGATACAAATATGAATTCTTGCGCGAGAAGTTTTTGAATCTGTTACCCACAGAATAACATGACACCCCTAAAGAAATACATTTTTCCTTTTGAGTGCAATTTAAGAAATATTCTTTCCTTTTCAGTGCAGTTCAATAAAAGCTTGTCTCTGAGAAGTTTTCACTGATTCATATTTTTTGTGTGAAATGTATTGAAATACATTTTGAAATTAGTTCATTGAATAAATATACACAAAACGTAGATATTTACCATCGCCGATTATCTTGTAGAATTTTGGGAAGTATAATACCCCCAACATTCATTTATTGATTGTATGCCAAATCCCATTCCTAGGTCTTCGTCGGATTGATTGGAAAATATTCTCTCTTCCACAGAAATCATATAATATATTTCTCCAATTTCTTCGGAAACAGGGCTTTCAAATGAAAGACATTTAATTCACCAAGTATATGAAGTATTGCATTTTTGGAATAGGTTCCGCATTAATCTACTCCGAATATTCTTCAACATGAAGAATTGTTTGAAAATAGCACATTTCTGTCTCCGATGGAGTATATGGCTATCAATGAATTAAATGTGGCCGAAACACAAGTCCGGAGACCTATACTGATATTCAAGACAATATCTAGGACTCCTAGATCATATCAAAAACTCATGAAAATTAAACGATTTCTTTTCGAAATACAGGGTATTCATTGAAAAAAAACTCATTTTTCTAAGAAACTTGGACTGTATTTTTTTACTCACCCAGTATACATGAAATGACTTTACGACATTCTTAACATTGGAGAATGTTTGATATATTTATGACATGCTCTTACCTATCCGAACTGAAAAACGATGGGTAGACGTAGCCCTATTTCCGAACCACCCTGTATAACAAAATAATGTCAATTAACTTCGATCGAGATTGAGAAAGTTCATTCAGGCTGAATTGAATCTTCAATTTTCATCAGAGAACTCACACTAGTTGGTTTAAAATTAATCGAATTTGATTTTTCTTTATTTATCCAGTTGTAGAGCTCAAAACGAAATAGTACAAAGGAAACGAGATCAAGGTGACATTGCACTATCATTGAGGCATTATATTCCCAGAATAAATAGGCGTTTTGTCAATTCTCGGAATTGTTGCAATTTCTTTTCATCTTTAACACCCTCTATCTCGAAAACTAGACCGTCGATTTTTTGTCCCCATAGACACTTTTGCCGAGGAAGACAAAAACTACAACAAACCAGGGAATTTAACCTAAAGCCATTTTCCATAATGATGGTGAGGGGTCATTTGAAGTATGTAATGAGAAACCTCATTATATAGAAGTGATGAAATGATGGCAGCAAAATGTCACACCATGGATAAATAAACTGGATAATCTTCTCATGTAATTTGGTCACAAATATGGATAAACACACAATATATTAGTTTAAAAAATTTTATTCAAATATATTTTACAAAAAAATGGTGTTAATTTACAGGTAGCCTGAGTCTCCGTCTTTTTTCATCCTGTTAATAAAAAAAGTTATGTTAATTTTTTTGAACATGACCAAATTTTCTTCCTCCTCATATTCTTGAGAATCATTATCTCAATAGTAATGATTTGGTATAGCATCTGATGGTTATGGCATTCTATTTTCTGCACAAATATTTTGCTTTCAGGGATTTCGGATTAATATCGGGCAATATGATTCTACGTGAGACAAATAAATGAAATAATATATTACATATTGAATGTGGCAAAATATAGAAATTGAACGGAACCAACTAGAATTTATCTAACATTCACTGTTTTATAATGTATCATTATGGTGTAGAACTGCAAATTAAAAATTTAAATAGCATAGAAAATGTGATAAATCATTTTATACGACTTTCCGATTAACAGTTTGAGTTTTAAAATTCGACAGTGAATTCCATAATTTCATGACTCGAAAGTGGTTCATAAACATACTGAATGAAGCTGATTATCCGTTGCTTTAAGTACTCAATGAAATGATTGTTCAGGAAGAAATATTATTGATGACATTTTTGTGTTTTATGTAAAAATGATAATGAACTTTCTGAATTTTTCCCACCAAAAAAATATCGCAAATTGGACGAACTTGAAATCAATTCGTACGCTCGATTAGATAACATAATGAAATTTCCCATACTTACTTATATCATCTCAACTCCTTTTGTGAAGTATAGTCACACTCTCTTTCCAAAAAGTTATTATGAATGTTTCCTCCATATGATATTAACATATTAGAAGACCAGCAAATTTTGATTGAGTGTTTCTATACTAGAATGTAGGGCACTGTTATTTTGATCACCAATTCCTTAAGACTTGGATCTGACCTCCGGCTCAATATGCAAGGCCTTTTTTTTTAACGTTTATTTTCAATACATAGAATCGACATTTTTCATCAAGTAAAATTTCTCTAAATAATTTGAAAAAAATTAATAAACTTTACTTCTCAATTAAGTTTACTCTTATATTGAACTCAATTTTTTTATTTTTTACTATAGTTTCAAATGACACACACAATAACTTCAATACATCTATTAATAAAAATATTCGAAATATATGAACATCTCAGTGAGCGTCAAAATAAATTCATGTCAATACGAAAATCAATAGAAAAACTAAGATTGCTACTCCTTTGGGAATAGCCAGAAAACAACTGATAGTTTCAGACCAATATCCAAAATTCATCATTTCGTGTTACTATAAATTGAAGAGTTTCACTTTATGAGTAATCTGAAACTTTGCATGAGTTTCGTGCATGAGTTTGATCCGTTATCTACGTTAGGTTCTAAGATTACCGTCGTATCTCCCCTTTTTCCTTCCAGCTCCGGATATACTTTCCATTTTCTTCGTAACCTTCTATGGACAGTCGAATAAAATTTCCGAAGTTCGCCGGCCCGTACGAAAGTGCGACGAGCCCACAATGGGCTCTTAGCTGCCTGAACGTGGTCCCCTAACTTTCTATTTTTGCAACGACAAAATTCAGTGCCGCGATCTCCCGTGGGTAAAAACCAACTTCTTTTGAAACCCTTTCAGATGCCGGTCCAAAACCAACCGACGCTATAATTTTCATTTTGATTGATCACAATCCTCCTCACGAGGAGTAATATAAGTCGAAATCCACTCTGGTTTCTCTTGCATTCTGCCGACTTGACAGAATTCATCCGCCGAGTTGGATCAACGGTGCCTTGTTGAATATTCTCAAAAGATATCATTAGCAACATTATATCATATCTTTAACGGGCGAAATGAAACATTCGTTTGGTAAAAATATGTAAGTTGATTTTACACCGAAATTACATCAAATATCTATAAACCGACATGGGAACTCTTTTTATTAATTTATTCGTGTACTTGAAATTGAAATTCATGAAATTCAAAAAATGAAACATCTTACACAGAAACCAATCTAAAAAAAACAATAACACCTACCGGGTGTTACAATGCCTCCCCCTTTGCAAAAAATATTGGCCATATATGCCATTATTCTCCCAAAAATACTGAAATTATTGACCAGGCCTGGTACATTTAAAATAAAACAAAACAAAAATCTTGCCTTGTTCATATTTTTTCAGTACAACCTACAATCTGAACACAAATTTTGATGGTGCGGACCCGTTTATTTTAAAAATTGCTTTTTTATTTCACCACACTTTCGATTTTTTGGTGGCACAATCACTATCGCAGCGTTGAATGATGCTGGGGGGTAACTTACTCTGGCAGGGCCCAAAACGAAGTACATGCTGCTCGAACACTGGATAAGTTCGACCTGCTCAACTAGCTACCAGATCGAATCAACCGAAACAATTCCAGGGTTTCGTACAATACATGGCTAACCAAGATGCCACAATATTTTTTTCAATTTATCAGCTCACTTGGTTCACTCCATCATTTAGTGAACCCAGTTCGTTCAGCCGGACTGCCTCTGCTTCCATACTCGGTTCATTCTAGGGCCTACTATAACGGTGTCTGTATAGCCTAATCAATTCAGCCATATCCCCAGTGACCCTACTTACAACCGCATCATCTCGTTTCATTCAACTGTCTACTTCAGTTTTCTGAGCTAAACTCTGGTTCACCCTAGGGCAGTGTATACGAATGATGTGTCATCATCTGTACACGCTCTCTGCTTCCACCATCTGGCTGCTTTCCTATAATATTCAAGGTCTGATATCAACCTTGTGAATCTCTGCACCCTCTCGTGTACTATTCCTGTTTTGCTTTGGCCTAAATGCAAGGGAGAGAAAAGTTACCGTGTTGCCTGCTGCTTCGCCTCTAATCTTTTGAACTCCATCGCTGCCTATAGCATCCTCAATAAGACTTTCACTATTTTAACGCGAATCGCGCACTTATGATGTTTTGAACAAGAACTTCAAAAATCAATGTAACCCAAACAAAAATCAGTCCATTCATAACCATTTAAAAGTTCATGGTTGGAATCTTCGAAATATTTCAGCATAAAACATAATACATTTCCCATTATCATCACAAACGACACATTGAACGTTACCATTAACTCAATAGAAAAAACTTACAAAAAAATCAATTACTTTATTATATTGCAATAAAATTCCACACTCAAAAATCAATTAATCAAACGATGAAAAGAAATGAGATCCCATTTAACAATAACATATAGGTATTTTCCAAATGAATTTTCCATACATATTAACATAACATGATGAAAACATTGCTTATTTCAGTGCCTATCTGTGGTCCTGCCAGAAAGCCAATACATTTTCAATTCTTTCAGTTTCAAAGGTGCTTTCTATTCCCCCTTATTCTTTCGAAACAAAACAAAAATTATCACACAACCCCATAATTAAACCTTTTTATTTCAATTCTCAGAGGAAATTATTGAACACCCCTCGTAATCAATTATATTTCTTATTCTAAAATTACTCGAACTCATTAAACTATCCCGGTAACTAAATATTGTCTTTATAATTCCAAAAATCATTGAATCACCCTGTATTTTCAATGTTCTAAACTTATGAAACTTTCCCGGTAATCCAACCTCTTATCATTTCAGGAATTGATTGAACTTTCTTGCTTAAAAAAACTACTTTGTCATGCATAGCTGTATCCACAGCATTCTTTCCACACTGACGGTGAAATTGTGTAAATATCCAAATTCATCCCTTTGGATCAGATTTGCGCATTCCTGGGCACTTTCTCATCCTTACCGAAAGGTAAAGAAATTTGGTTCGGATAGTCGAATTCTTTGCGTATTTCTACAATCCATGTGAATCAATACTCCTCGCATAGCCAATAAATCATAATAAAAAAAATCCTTTCCATTTCCCACAAATACTTCATACCAACAAAAGTTCAGTTTTCTCCCTTTTGAACTACTTTTTCACTATTCGCAATTCCCATTCACCATAACCATTCTCAAAACATTATTTATATATACTTATGCATCTAACACAATTCCTAACCTACTGATTGCAGTTCAATAATATAGCAGGACTTCTACTCCCCCAGCTGCATACGAAAAGCAAGTCGCAAAATGGACAGAGAGACGCTAAAAAAAACACCAATATATCACCTAAAATACGGTAAAATATCGCCCATAGAATTACAGATCCAACCTGAATCTAACCTATAGGATAGGTCCAACCTAGTGGGGACTGCCGTCCTCCCAATTTCGCTTGCGGTCTATTCCTCAGACCATTCACACAATAACATAGCTCCAACCTATCAGCGGACCAAAATTCTTTCCTACTTGATCTATCTCGACACCTCTTTCTGCTTTACCCAGCAAGCTACCCGATGTGGTCCTCTTCCAGACCTCCCCTAACAACACATCTGCCTTTCTCATCTAGAGGCTTCCATCTGGCTATATCCCTCCGATCAGATGCATGGGCATCAATTGTGGGACTTTTACCCACCGGTTGGTATGACATCCCGACAGAAGAATTTTCAGGCCCCCACTTCAGAGCCATGAGAAAAGCAGTCCAATCAACCCTGGTATTCTTTAGCCCCCCCCCGTCTTCTATAGAGCAAAAAGGAAAGAAGAGAGAAAATAAAGAACAAGATTTTCAAGTTTTGAGTCTTCCACTCACCAGCTGGAGTCCAATCAACACTGGTAGGAGTATTCCGCCTGAAATTAGTGAGAGACCAGTTCACTTCAGGAACAACAGTCCCACAAAAATCCCATTAAAAGCCAAAATCTCCAACAAGAGCGAATGAGGGGCCAAATTTTCCGCAGTACAGTCCTCATTCCTAACGTCGGCCTTTCCTCACAGTTCACCAAAATTATTATCCATCTGGGCCTAAAATTCCTCCAATATCTCAATTTTTCATACGCAAAAATGTTCATAAAGAGCCCTTTTCTCCTTTTCTCTGGGCTAACGAGTATCGCATTCATTTTTCCCCGAAATAAATCCTTGTCACAATCCTACAAAAAAATCAACAATTTTTCCACAAAACTTCCAAGTGTAAATCTCCAATATACGGTTTATCGCCAAAATTTTCCGTGAACAACAAAATCCTATAACAAAAATATCTCCCCAAGATCAACTATTATATACTTATTTTATATTAGTTCCTAAAATATAAAATACTTGCTTCTTTGCTGTATAAATTGTTTCTCCTAATAGATCCCAAATTACTGAACTATTTCTGAATCTTGACATGTTTTTTGGGTAACCTTCCACGTTTCGGTGACTATATCTGCCCCCGTTCTCAAAATCTTCTGAATCTCCTTTAATTTTTATAATTTGGAGAACGAGGGCAGATATAGTCCCCGAAACGTCAAGCAAAAACTATATGGAGAAGTATCTTTTGAATTTTTTTAAAATTTTTTTGATAGGCAAATTCAGAAAACGGCAAGTTATTGACAAATTGAATCATTTTTCCATAGGAAATATAATTTGGTGAACGCAATAACTTATCGGGGTGAACTAATCAGTTTGCCCTTCCTACACTTGTATAGATTTTCCTGATTATATTTTCATTTTCAGACTGTGGAAGGTTACCCAAAAAACATGTCAAGAAACGTTGTTCCTCCACAAAAAACCACATTCATTCAATATTTCTGTATATTTGAATATAAAATAACCGATATCTGAACTCTTTCATTCCCCATAATTATTCTGTCAGCTGATAATCAAATCAAATTTCATTCGAAACACCAGAACGTGCTTCAATAAGAATATATCTTTCAAAATTACCTTAAAAAAACAAATTTTTTTCTCAACAAATAATTCAACCAATTGTTTTTTAATTTATTTCATCTTCTACAGTTACTCAGCTACCATCGACGGCTCCTTCGAAATTATCGAAAAATTGTCTTGGGTTAGTAAATGAGGGTGAACTCAACATGCACATATAAAAAAATCTAGTCAACAATCATAACAACAAACCTTTTATGGCTTCTCTCCATCGAACCTACTCTGAAAATCCCTAATTGGTTACCAAATCGATTTTAGAACGACTTTCAATATCAACATTTTGCCTTGAATCCAACTAATGGCGGCAAACACCTCATTATTCTTTTCCCTATGATGCTAAGCTGTATAAAATTCACTGAATCTTGAGCTTCTGCTGCTCTGTTTGCCCCATATGGATTTCAAAACCGACACCCCCAGAACACAAAACAAATTCTTAAATTATATTTGACTTTCTAAATTTGCCCTGTATAAAATTCAACAAAAATAATTTCGGGTCGCTTCATTATTCTGAAAAAAGTACAATTTTCCTCCCAAAAATTCCCCATTAATTTTCTTTGTGATATGTTCGGAAATGCGTGGTAAAATCCATTTTGGCACCTTCTACTTTCTCTGAAAAAAAATTAATTTATGAACTTTTTCCAAAACAATTTCCTATCTCTCTGGCTCTCCAATTCAACAGCCCAATTTATTTGTGAATGAAAGGAAAATTATCAACGCTGCGTCCCTATTTTATGGAACACACATCTGTTACCCAAACATTTCTATGCTAATTCATTCGGCCAATCCCTTAATTTTTTCTCTGAATCGTTATCGCAATGATCCCACCTTATTTCTTTCAGAAGTTATTTACATCCCACCGCTAGGTCAAGATTCGTACAGGGGAAATATTCTTCATGACCATTTCTGTGTTTTATATAAAAATTATGATGAACTTTCAAAAATTTTCCACCAAAAATATACAGGTTGTTATGTAATAAGTGATATTCTACAGTTACTTATAAGGTGGAAAGTTCATATAAGCATGGGTCCGCAAAGCCTTCATTTTTGATATACAAGGTTTTAAAAATTTATTTTTATTTTGGTTTTTCGTAAATAATTTTCAAAATAATGTCGATATTTGAACAAAAATTGGTATTAGGGAATTTTTCAATATGAGAAAGTCAAATTTGAACTTAGTTTGGCCCTTTATTGTAGGGGGCGCCGCCTACAGGTCTTTGTCTCTTTTGGGGAGTCACAACTTTGTCGTGCATGTACGTATCACTTTTCCCAGAAGAAAAATCGATTCCTCTATCATTTTCACATGAAAAAGATCAGCTTTTCAACAGTTGATACAAGAAGCCGTTTTCGAAATATTTTGATCCAGATTAATCGATGCATCCAATCTACTTCTTAATCGATGCATCCAATCTTTTGATCCAGATTAATCGATGCATCCAATCTATCTGTCGAGGTGGACCTGTCGAACATTTATTGTGATTTTGATTTATATCTGGTGTTCCGTTATTTATTGTTGTTTGGAAATTAGCGTTTGAAATGTTTCTATGTTGAATAAAAAAAAAGTTTTCAAATCTTTTTTACTTTTTGACAAAAAATGATAGATGTTTCAGTCTTACCTGAAATATCGTATTAAATTCAATATTTTCCGGTTTGAAAGGCAAAAATTGATTACACCTTTTTTGTCAATGTCAGAATTGTTATTTCCTTTTTTTTTCTTTATATCATAGTCAACTATCTGTAACACAGCAATAACATTCAATAATAGTTCGGTCAATAAATAATAAATATAACTGTAACAATAGACGAATCGAATTTTTTTCTAGAAAATGTGATATATACATGCACGATAAAGTTGTGACTCCCCAAAAGAGACAGAGACCCACAATTAGGCGCCAAACTGAGATCAAATTTGAATGTATCATATTGAAAAATACCAATTTTCAACCAATAATCGACATTATTTCAGAAATTATTTACGAAAAAACAAAATAAAAATAAATTTTTAACACCCTGTATATCGAAAATGAAAGCTTTGCGGACCCATGCTTATATGAACTTTTAACCTTATAAATAACTGAGGAATCGTCCTGTAACATATCGGTCACTTATTACATAACACCGTGTATATCGCAAAATTGACGAACTTGAATCAATTCGTGCGCCCGATTAGATAACATAATGAAATTTTCCCTACTCACTTATATTATTTCAACTACTCTTCTGAAGTTTAGTCGTACTCTCTTTCCAAAAAAATAAATATGAATGTTTCCTACATATAATATTTACATATTATAAAGGCAACTGCTGTCACCAGGGTATATGAAGAAAAAATCATCAGATTTTTCAACACATAACATCAATTTTGATAGAGTGTTTCTACACTAGAATGTAAGGCACTGTTATTCTGGTCACCATTGGTCTTTGGGACTTTGTTTTTTTTTTCAATAGATGAAATAGTACTTTTTTTTTTCAAGTAACATTTCTCTAGATATATTTTTTAAATAAACCTTACTTCTCAATTAGGATTACTCTTATATATAACTCACTTAATCTTTTTCATCTATAATTTCGATTGAATCACAAAATAACTTCAATACTATCTATTAGAAGAGTATTCGAAATATATTACATCTCAGTGAGCGTCAAAATAAAATCATGTCAATATTAAATTCCATAAAAAAATACAAGATTGGTACCCCTTTGGGAAAAGCCAGAAAACAGAATAGTTTCAAACCAATATCTGAAATTCAACATATCGTTTCGTCCGCCAGCCTGTCCAAAAGTGCGACTAGTCCACAATGGGCTCTTAGTTGCCTGATCGTGGCCCAGTAACTTACTATTTTTGACGAAGCCAAAAATTAGTGCCACAACCACTCTTGGCCATCGCTGGCACGATCGCCCGCTGGTGAGAACCCGCGATCTATAGCCGCGGTCCGACTAGGCTGGTTAGTAGCCGCTACTAACCAGCCGCTGGTAATATTGCCAGCAAGCAGCCTAGTCTGATCCAGAACCAGCGGCTGGTGAATGCCAGCGGGCTAGTGTTTACTAGCCGCAATCAGAAGTTGAACATGTTCAACTTTTTGGCGCTGCCTACCCTCCGCTGGCAGTCACGTGATCTCCTCGCTGGTGCCAGCCAGCCAATGTGAACCCCTAGTAGCTCACAAGCGGCTGGTGAATTAAGACATGTCTAGTTGGTTTTATGCAGTGTTATTTAGTTTCGTTATACTGTAGGTTCTACTTATTTTTGTGATTAACACTGAATATGGTTGACAGCAACAAGTGGTCGGGCAAAGACATTATAACATTTCTAGATTTATTCCAAAATTATCCTTGCCTGTGGGACGCTTCGTCTGCAGACTACATTAACAGAAATGCCAAAGACGCAGCTTATAATGAGTTATTGCAAAGACTTGAAGAACGAGGACTAAAATCAGGTTTGGCCCCTTTGAAGAGAAAAATAAAAAGTCTAAGTGATACATATAGAAGTGAAGTTTACAAAATAAAAATGTCGAAGAAGAGTGGTGCGGGAGCAGATGACGTCTACAAACCTAGACTGGTGTGGTTCTCGGCAGCAGCTGTACTAGCGGCTATTTACTTTATAATGTGAACCCTTCAGATCCGCTGGCTGATGGCGATATTTACCAGCTGCTGGTTAGTAGCGGCTACTAAACAGCCTAATCGGACCGCGGCTTATCCGTGGCTTCGGCTAGTCACCAACTTCCCGTAAAATCCTTTCAGAAGCCGGTCCAAAACCAACCGACGCTATAATTTCCACTTATAATGCCACTAAAGCTTCAATTATTACTGAAATTTTTTTCGAGGACAGGAATATTTTGAGAATTTTCAAAAAAATATTTGTTTTCGAGAAAAAAAAATGTTGTTTTTATTTGAAGCTGGAGTGGTACTCGGTAGGAAAATTCCACACCGAAATATTATTAGAAAAGTACTAGGATAATTAAGATTTTTGAAGGTTTTAAAATTTAAATAGTAGGCTCTGTATGTTAATTCAAAAGGATAATATTTTTTTATATATGTAATTTTTTATGTGGGTGGTAGTTTACGAGTAGTTTACGTCAACACATGTTCACCTCCTACGGGAGATGAAGATGGGTTGCGGAAACTTAGGTGGCTACCTCCAAGTGGTATCGCTGGATAACGGGGTTGACAAGGAAAATCCAGTGGGAATGACCAGAAATGGTCAAAACCTGCGGATCTCCAAGTCAATCTCAAACCAAATGCCACCACAACATGGCTTAATCCAAGGCGTCAAGCGACCCGTGCCGAGGGATGGATGATACCTGAGCCAGTCAGGTATAAAAAAACAGAGCCTATGGGATACATGGCGACCTCCCAGAGTAATCTGCCTTACACCTGCGCAGGGGGCACCGCAGGTGTGGACGACCCTTTCCCCTACACAAACAACCCTGGGGAACTTCCAGACCCAACACCGATAGCGGGTATGGAAGTCGAGGAGATTCCAGTTGAATCACACTCGGCACCAGAAACCATAAACCCAACCGAGGAGGGATCAGCAGATGGTCGAACACCTACTGAGAAACTCCCGGAAACACAGTGGATTCCAAAGCCATTTGGTAAAATGGAAACCAAAAAGATTCTTCAGCTCATCAAAACCCAGGACATGGGGATAGATACTGAAGAATGGCTTGTCATCAAGAGACAAGAGGAGGCCTCGGGTCTAACTCTTGTCTTTCAATCTCCGACTGTGACGCCCTAAGTAGTAGGCGACACATAATCTTTGGAGAGATCAGCCCGGAAACAGGCATGAAGAACCTTATCAACAGGCTTCTAAACCTAATTGAAGGCACAAACCTGTTTGAATGAGGAACCACCGACGACAGAGTGATACAATAGACCCCAGCTGGTCGCAGTGTCAAGGGAAGCTAAGTGCCAACCCTGTCTCTGGCTCGTCAGCCTTAAACCAACCAACCAACCATGTGGGTGGTATCAAAAGTGAAATAGTATATTGTTTAACAAGCACGGAATGATACTCATTTCCCACGAGTATGATGTTTGCAGCCGTAGGCGAGTGCTGCAAATCATACGAGTGGGAAATGAACATTCCGTGTGAGTTATACACTATACTTTTTCTATGGCTTCAACATAAAATAGTGAAATGAATTTACAACAGATACTTGAACTTCAATTTTAATTGTATGGAACATTTTCATTTACAATTGGAAACATATTGAATAACTGCACAATGTTCTGATTCACATTTTTTCAAATTGACTTATTCGCAATATTTACAGTTATATTGTTACAATGATTAAATGTGATCTGTGGAGCATTTGGGCATTGCATTTTATTTTTCAATAATTTTATGCATGTATTTTTTCTTATTGACTCGTCAATATAACTCTCCGCAACTATGGTTGATTTCCAACCTCCATGTCGCTTAAGTGAGGTGATATCTTCGCCAGCGTCTATTAGGATTGTTGCTGATGATCTCCCGAAGCAATGACCAGTGTATAGTTCAGGATTTGGAAGTTTCAAGTATTCAGCAATTCGTTTTCCCGTATAACCAATTTTATTAATACCAACTCTTTGTATTGAGCATTTTCCTTTTTGATAATTTAGAGAGAGATAATCTTGTCCAACGTGTCCAGGACGGAGCTCCCTGTACTTCTTATAAATATCATAAAAAACACCTGTTATAGTGAATTTTCTTGGAACTTTGGTTTTTGTATTTGGTATTTGTACAAGAGTTGCTGTGGAACCCAAATCTCTACAATCTGTTGTTTTCATTTTGTAAAGTTCATCCCTTCTAGAAGCACCCATAATTCCCATGATTAAAAGGACCTGAAAAAATAAAATAAATAATAACCTATTGAATAAAAAAAATGCACTGCGTGGGCTCGAACCTTCAACTTCAAGTGAATGTGATAATTGCGCTAGCGTTGTACCGCTGAGCTACTTTGCTTAATGTTATAGAACGTGCAGACATGATATAAGTAATAAAGTATCAATTGTGATTTTTTTCAAGCAGAGCCAATTCACTCAAAAAAATAATAACTTATCTTATCAAGTAAATGTATGTCATCAGGAGCGATTTCATCAGTGGAGAAAATTTTCGATTTCTTCGGCCTGTATCCGTTTGATTTTCTTTTTAGGAATGCTCTAAGTTTTGAATGGTTGCCAATGTTTACAGTTCTGTTGATATTTATCATGATCCTTAACATGGAATATTGCGCCCATAAAGTTGAGGATTTAAATTTCTGAGACAATTCATCAAAGTATGCAAGTAATACATTTTCTGAAGTTGACGCGGTGACCTTTTCCTTTTGCCAATATGTGAAGGATTTGTAGGCTTTTTCATATTTCTCTTTCGATACTTCCGGAATCAAGTTTATACATGCCTGATTTGCGGCTGCAATTATGTCTGGAGGAGTAAGTTCGTCAATTTCACTGCTCATCATACCTTTAAACTTTGACAAGTTTTGATTAATTTGAATTAACTTATGTCTTCAGTTTTCCTTGCTTTCCATGGGAGACGTGATTTAATGACCAACAATAACACAATGACTTCATTGTGTTATCAGATAAGGAAATGAAATTGAAAACATACAATGTACTTCATTGTTTAGTCAAAAACAGTTTGAAAAAGGCAGTTTAGTATTATAGCCGTAGAAAAAGTATATTATAGTGTTTTTATGAAAATTTCTCGTTTCGGGAGAGAAAACCAGGACGTAATTAGAAAATAAGTTCAATATCTGATCCCGGATGATACCAAAATATCAAAGACAAGCATGTGGAAGCAGTTTCTAGAATTTTGCGATGCGTCTTATAATATACACGAAAAGTAACCTGTTGAACAACTTGCTAGTATTCTAGGAGATTATTCATTTGATTTGAGAAAAGCCAATTCGGAAGAGTACAAAGAAAGTGTTGTAAAAATAATGTGGAATTCAACTGCAAAACAACTACAGGAAATGTATTATGAAAAATATAAAGTTGAATTTGATCCGTTTTCAGATATTAACGTTCAAAAACGCAAGAGCAGCACGTGATGCCAAACGTAGGAACTACAGAAAGATTCAACCAAACGAAAGCTTACTGCTTTGGCGTTAAGTGACGCAGAATACATGAATATTGTAGAACTGTGGAACGAATATTGTCCAGAAGGTCTTCAACGTAAGTTTTTTCACATCGTTTCCCACGAATTAGCTTGTACTCTAGTCAACATGTGCCTTATAGCTCAACATTTTTTATTCGCCTCAGAAAATTATGATCGAGGTGTCATTCGATTCGTCATTGCATCTAGAAACTTTTTGAAAAATTTGGAGTGGCGCTTGCAAAAATTACAAAAGTTATAAACAATTTAGTAAAAAAACAAAAAGGGGTTTGGTTTTTTGCGAATATCTCAAAAAGTATTCAAAATTTTTGAAATTTGAAAAAAGATCCAAAAAGAAGAAGAAATTTTCTAAAAAAAATTTCAAGATTTCGGAACTCTAGGACCAATATTTATAATTTTTCTAGAGGGTTTAAAATACGGCCGAAAACGGGAACTCTCGCTTGCGTAAGCTCCGCCCACTTCGGACCTTTAATAAAAAAATATTATTTAAACTTATTAAATATGAAAATTAAGAACTTAAAAAACTCGGGCTCCTACAGAAAAGATCCATGAACAATAATCCGCCTATCAAGAATTTTTATCGCGATTTTCAATTAGTTATCCATTAATTAGTTAACAATTTTTTGTAGCACGAACATTAACATTGAAAGTGCGATAATTGTTAAACTATAAATCTGGGATTTTTTTCCTTTCATGGAGCTATTTTACAGAGGCTAAAGAATAGATTACTGTTGGAAAAATTGGAAAATTGTTAATTTTCACTTTGTTATCAACAATTTACTTAAGTTAAAAATTATCAACCACGATTAAACATTGAAAAAAATATTATTTTTATAATAAATCTATTGATCCGTTTTCTTATGATCATAAGCCACTCAAAAATGATTTTTAATAATTCATATCCCATATTGTTTAAACATTGTTATAAACAAATGCGTTGTTTATAAGATAATCAAAACATTTTTTCTGTTAACATGATCTTTTATGAAAATTATGAAAAAAAAAACATTTCTTGAAAAAAAAAATTATTGCTTAAAAACGCATTTGTTAATTAACAATTTTTTTTTGCCACTTGTTATAAAAATTAAGGAACCATTTTTTTTTTAATTATCATTCATCTTGCTCTTCGATGTCCGATTTTTTTTAATTCAAATTTTAATTGTTTATATATGCAACAAACACTTTGTTATAAACAATTGAATTTTTTATTTATATTTTTTTTGCTCCAAAAAATACAACAAAAACAGCCCAGTATCAGTTTTTGGAAAAAAATTGATTTTTCGATTTTTTATTTAATTTTAAGTATCCTCGTTTATTCAAACGTACCTTTCGCGCCTGCTTTTTTTTATTTATTATTAATATTACTTATAAACTATTGCAATACAACAAATGCATCTGGACTTTTTTTTAAAATAAGCTACTCAACAAATTTATAACCAAACTACAGCTCTAACTTAATTATTTATATGATTTTTTTGCAATTATTTATAAAAATTAAAGGAAACATTTTTTTTTACTTTGAATATCGAAATATCTAATTAACTATAACAGATACGACAAAAGTTACTCATATCTTCTTCATTCTCCATTAGTAAATGAACAAATTGAGCTCCTAACTGAGGCTGTAACCTTGAAATTTATAAAGCAATTAGCAGCTATTGATAAGAATGTATTGGGCAACATTTTTCGGGATTTTTTGTTCACATTAAAATATAAATTTCTTCATAAATGTTAATTTCTTTTTGGAACATTCTCCCTCATTATGCTCTGTTTATCGAAAAATTTGTCGAAAGTTTAAACCAAGAACAAGAAGGAGAAACAAGTACTACATCACAAGCAGGAAATGAAGAAATTAGCGAAGAAACTGAGAATGACGAACCACCACCTCAGAAACGTGCAAAAACAAATCCAACAATGACGAAAAAATAAAAAAATTGTATATTTATCGGTGTAAAAATGTTATAATTCAATAAAATAAATGAATTTAAAATTATATCTTGATTATTTTCAGCTCTTAGAAAAATAGGACTAATAAATCTATTTTTTTTTTATTCTGACACATTTATTCATAATTTCTAAGATTATAAAGTTACAGCCTCAGCTAGGAGCTCAATTTGTTCATTAACTAATGCAGAATGAAAAAGATAAGTAACTTCTGTCGTATCTGTTATAGTTAATACGATATTTTGATTTTAAAAGCAGAAAAAAAAATTTCCTTGAATTTTTATAAATAATTGCAGAAAAATTATATAAATAATTAAGTCGGAGCTTTAGTTTGCTATAAATTTGTATGGTAGCTAATTTGGAAAAAAAATCTGGATGAATTTGTTGTATCTGCAATAGTTTATAAGTAATATTAATAATAAATGAAGAAAAGCAGGCGCGAAAGGTAAGTTTGAATATACGAGAATACTCAAAATTAAATAAAAAATCGAAAAATAATTTTTTTTCCAAAAACTGATACTGGGCTGTTTTTGTTGTATTTTTTGAAGTAAAAAAAATATGAATAAAAAATTCAATTGTTTATAACAAATTGTTTATTGCATATATAAACAATTAAAATTTGAATAAAAATTAAAAAGAATTCAGACTCCGAAGAGCAAGATGAATAATGATTAAAACAAAATGGTACCTTAATTTTCATAACAAGTGGTAAAAAAAATAGTTAATTAACAAATGCGTTTTAAGCAATACATTTCTTTTCAGAAACGTTTTTTTTTTTAAATCATGATTTTTATTAAAGATTATGTTAACAAAAAAATTTGATTATCTTATAAACAACGCATTTGTTTATAACAATTTTTTATACAATATGGGATATAAATTATTAAAAATCATTTTTGAGTAGCTTATGACCACAAGAAAACGGACTAATAGCAATATTATAAAAATAATATTTTTTCAATGTTTAATCGAGGATGATAATTTTTAACTTAAGTAAATTGTTAATAACAAAGTGAAAATCAACAATTTTTTTATTTTTCCAACAGGAATCTATTCTATAGCCTTTGTAAAATAGCGCCACTCCAAATTTTTCAAAAAGTTTCTAGATGCAATGACGAATCGAATGACACCTCGATCATAATTTTCCGAGGCGAATAAAAAATGTTGAGCTAAAAGGCACATGTTGACTAGAGTATTGGAGGGGTGGAGGAAGGTGCAGCAGCGAGTCTTGAATACTTTGTGGAAGCAACCGATAACTTGGGCAACTCTCATTATTTTGAAGACAACACAAGGCGGCTTGAAAAAGTAAGCTGATAGCAAGTGGCTAATAACAAATATAAATAATTCAAGCATATGTCCTGTTCGTCTTTTCAGGAATATTATGGAGGAAAGAGGTGATTCTACAGAGACCAATCGTTTGTTTGTAACTCCTTATCCATTTTGGGATCGAAAAATTCAAAGGGTGGTATAAGAATTGTCCATTGGGGCAGAACACGATTTCAACATGGTTTGAATCAGCTGCACAGAAGATTGGTGTTGACACAAAAAAAGTGGAAATCACGAATCATTCGGCGAGAGCAACTGCAGTGTCGAATTTGGCAAAAAAGGGAATTGGGGAGCAGCAATTGATTAAAATTACAGGCCATAGTAGCAGTCAATTCATAAAACCCTATTCACAGGTGGATATAGGACATCATAAAGAAATTGTTGAAGCGATGGTTCAGTGTAAAAAATGGTGCAATCGGATGAGAATCAACCATCAGTTATAACTTATAATAATTGTACATTTAATGTTACAAATAATAATGATTGTACTAATAGTAGTGGTCAAAATAATAATAATAATTATTAATAATGTTCTTTGTTGCGTAATATATCGATATCGAATTTGCTTATATGGGTGATACAATAATTTTTCTTTAGTTATCATTTAAGCAGCTATAGATATTCAGGGTTTTCATTTACAAATCTACGGAATTTTATTTAAATATTGTAAATTTGTATTATTCGAAATCAAAGAAAGGTGGCTTGTTATCTGAGAGATAATTTTCTACCAAGACTCCAGTTAAGGTTACGCTAAATAAAATATCAAATACCGCTTCAGTTACGCAAAATAATAATAAGGCAGCTGGTGGAGTTCAAACCATTATTCTTGACTCACTTCATTCCACTAAAGTTGATGGAAATATATTTTGTTACAAGGAACTCGAAGCAGTATTTAGTATTTATAAAATTCATATGCATAACATTTTTAGGTTAGATAAAACTTTACTTTAGTTACAGAAAATAATAAAAAATAATTCGATAGTAGCTCAATTTATCCGTTTCTCACAAATGAATTTTTCTAATGTTGGTAGAAAATAATCAAATAGGTATTAAAAAAAATAATAAGATAAATTAGTTAAGCAAGTAAACCGAATAATATGTTATAGTATGATTATAGTTCTCTATTATTTCGAGGAGACATAATTTCTCAGTTACCCACTTTGGTTGAATAAAACTTTCACAGAAAAGTTATTAATGGTTAATTTTTTTTTGATGAATTTAATCTACTATATAGTCGTCAAAATATAGGTTTTTTCCAAAACGGGCAGAGTATACAGATAATCAATTGGTTCATTGTAGTTAAACGAATAGGAGCTCTAGCTCTAGGAGCTCATTGGCGAATCTTCTGGATGGTGTAGGATGCGGCCATGGCGTGTTTAAGATTCGCCTGTGAAAGCTTGATGGTTTTACCCATCATACTTTCCCTTTGGGTGGCAAGGTTTTTGTCCGATTTCGCCGATTGCTGAAAGCCGACTCTCCGCTCTCTGCGCAGGAGCCTGATCTTCTGCCAGTATCTGGCACAAAAGAAATTATAATAAAGAATCAAAAATAATTTTTTTCTATTTGTAAAATTTTATATATTTAAGCTCAAATATATAATTTTTTCGAAACGAAATACAGAATTTTATGTTGAAAAGGAAAACATTCTCAATTAAATATTGAATAGAAAGTTTATCTTTCAGTCGCAGATGATTCCACATCTGATTTTATGAACATCCTGTTCATATTTTCAAGCAAAACAGAATTTCAATCATTGAATTGGAATCGTCGTGTACACACCACTGGTGAATTTTCATAATAAAGAAATTTAAAGTAAAATTCATGAATATATATATATTTTTCATGAATAAAAATCATAACATTCAAAATTCGTCAAAGATAAAATTCGTTTTTCTCAGTGATCGCCGAGATTTAAATTGCATATGTTCCCATAGTACATTTCGAGGGCAGTAGTGTCCTACTTTTATGAATTCACATTTCGAAATTCTTGTTGGCTCAATATTTCGAAGAGATAGGCTGAAAATTATATCTAACCACACACTTCTCTGTTTTTGTACTAGTAGCTCTAAGGTCTTCTTTCGAGATTCCGTCACAGTTCCGTCAGATCAGACCCACTTCTTGCTCCGGTTCTCTGGAGAGCATCTTGTGGATTTTTGCGCTTCTAGATATACTCTCGTAGAAGTCCCTCTTGGTCTTTCTGTTATACTTAGCTTTGTTAACAGCTTTTGTTTTT